>JALPQI010005197.1:0-47881 GCA_025490895.1 Thaumatotibia leucotreta | reverse complement strand
CGGATTGGCGATCGCAGTAATGTGTCCACTATGATGACGCTGCTTGCTGCCCATCATCAATCTTTTATCAAATAATGGTCAGTGACACTTCAATCCCTTAGTCGACTCTTACGACACCCGCAGGAGGAGTTGGGGTGGTGACATATGTATTCTTACTGCCGTCACCACACGGTCACGGCATTTTTAGCGTAGCATCCTGTAAATAATTCTGCTTTAACCTTCGTAGCATTATTGATAGTGTCCTGCCTACGATGCTGAAGTTTCGGGTTCGAATCCCGGGGAGCGCATTATCGTCGCCTGCTAACAATATGACAAGCTCAATTATTTTTATTTAAGTTGAGATTAAGTATTATGAACCTTTTCCAGTTATTTATTTTAAACTATAATTTAAACTTTTTCATGACAATAAATAAAGAGAATCTAGTTTACGCTTGTGATAAATATAATTATACTAACGTGGTTGTTATTAGGTAACTCACCTAATTATAGTCAAAATGTAGTTAATATAGTAAGTATTTAATACCTACCTATTATTTCTTCACAGGAGCTTACATGCATCGCGGGAGTTGTGCCCTAGGGAATTTCACTTTTCTAGAACATATATTTTTGTCTTATAATTAAAACATTTTTTTTTGCCTGCATGTGTTTTTGCCACATGATGAAAAACATTGTATGCATCACGGTCGGTAATAGGCATACTAACCCGAGTCATTAAGAGCCCTCTGCCTACGACGTCGACACTTTCGTTAGTAATATCGTACTTACCTCCCTAGATGCACAATGTCCTATTATTTTTAGTACTTTAATAGGACAGTTTTTTATAAAACGTATGATTCGCTGTGTAGTGTCGTTCACTGATCATATCATATTATTATATTCATTGAATATTGATAAATACTAATTCGATCACAAATCCGCTTGCCCAGCGTGGTATTTACCTCCATGTGCAAGGGTAATAGTAGAGGTTTATGTTGTAGGATTGCTAAGCAATAAAGAAATATATGAATAAGGTGCTTAAGATGCTCCAGGTTGGTTTATACTGTTTGAACCATCTTGAATATTTTACTATAAAATTCTCATACATATGTACTTAGATATCATCTCGAAGCTTAGTAATAAATGTTATAATAGTTATACACTTAGAAATAATAAAAAAGTCTCATTTTGTGCTATACCTTCAGAACTGAGGAGGGTTATTTTACGATTCTGGGTCTAATCTATCTTTATAAGTAGGTACTGTAAGTGCCGTATGGTGACGGCAGTAAGAATACATTTTTCACCACCCCAACTCCTCCTGCGGGTGTCGTAAGAGTCGACTAAGGGATTGAAGTATCACTGACCATTATTTTTATAAAAGATTGATGATGGGCAGGAGTGTCATCAGAGTGGATACATTACTGCGATCTGCTGCCAATCCGGTTGCCCAGCGTGGCGATTATGGGCATTTACCTCCTAATGTATCTATACGCATAGTTAATAGGAGAGGCCTACGTCCAGCAGTGGACTAACATAGGCTGATGATGTGATGATGTGAAAGGTAAGCTTTACAGTCTATTTCACATGACGAAGGGGGCTAGCATGATATTGATTTCCACTTCAGAAAGCTTGCCGTCTCTGTCATGTGGAAGAATCGAGATTTGGTGGACAGTTGAATGTAGACAGGCTTCATGTGAACATCTAAAATTGTATTGATTTAATATATAAAAGAAAAGATTAATATAAAATTACTAACGAGGAAGCGGTGTATTCTTATTATTCTCCGTGGCTGTACAGTACACAGGTGATATCAAAAGCTTTCAGCAATATGTAATTGGATGAGTAAAATGAAGTAATACTTGCTTCATTTCATTCATCAAATTCTAGTCTCATCTCTCCAACCAGCCGCTTTTCACCTAACAAGAACCAATCTCAATTCAACAGTCCATATTCTATTGTGTCTGCGCTAACGTATTACCAAAGATCAGGCAACATTAAAGAATGTTCATCTGAAATATACATTCACTAGATATTTTCTTTGTAGATAGAGGCGAGGATCCAGGGGGGGGCAATGGGAGCACTTCCCCCCTCCCTGCCCCTTTGACAGTGGACTTAGGTATGCCTAGGTGATGTTTTAAGCATAAAATACTATTGTATCATTGGACAGTGCAAGTGCAGTGCAGTGAATTTTTTTACCTTTTTTTTCTTATGAGCCATGGCGCAGATTTTAGTCACAAGTTGAAATGTACGCACGGACTTATTGTTGATGTAATTATGAATGTATGCCGTGTTGAAGAGTAGGTAATTTGAAGTTTTAAACCATTATTAATTAACCTCTTAAGTCCCAGTGACGTCATCCACTTCAACTGAATTTCAACTTTGACACCTCTATAAAGTCAAACTTGTATAATCATTTAAACTATAATAAATCTAATATTATTTTAATCATATGAGCATTTCATAAAATGTTCAACTTTTATTTAAAAGAACTACAACAATAACCTTAAAAATAATATTACAAATGAAACTAACTACCTATCAAAATCAGTCTCTAAGCCCTAAAGTCAAATGTTATGTAATTATATGTATGACATAGGACCTCACGAGGTTAAAGCAATGCAAATAATGACATAACATTTTTGAAATTTTCACTTGTACTGTCTAAAAATTAAACCAGACAAAACCAATGCAACCGTGTTTTAGCGGAATGTGGCTAAATATCTGTTTTATTACACCTATTATTAAATACACATCATCAGCCTATAATCAGTCCACTGCTGGACATAGGCCTTTACTATTTAATGACCTAATTCAACCCAAATTAAAATTAAAATAATGCTTAGATAGATAGATTGGTTGGTGTTGATGTGTTGGTGGACCAATACGGTTTCAGACGGGATAAGGGAACTAGGGATGCTATTCTTGCTCTTCGACTTATTATTGATAGAAGAATGGACGTAGGCCTTAACACGTACAGTCGCCATCAGATATATGGTAGCGGTCGAGGTCCCCAAATAAATCGGAGCAACGGTAAATTTCAATAAATTCGTTACGTGAGAAAAGGGCAATGATTTGGGAGCGTGTAATTCGTCATAAATTTAGGAGCAGTCACTTTTCAATAAATTCGTAACGTACAAGTAGGTAAAGATATCGGAACGAACATGACTCAAAGATATCGAAGCAGCAAGGATGATCATAAAGATCGGAACATTGATTGGAAATACACTTTAAGTCTGCGTCACATAGTTTATTTTAATTTGTTACTATGTTGTCACTACTACTACTTTAAGTTGTCAATGTCAAAGATGATTTTGACGACTGTTGTGGGTGAGTATATGAGTTTCCTAGATAAAAGAGAAGTTTTCAAGCATCATTATCGAAAAATGCATAAATTCAATTTTGGTTTTTTATTGATGTAATCATATTAATATGCGATAAGTAGGTAAATAAAATCGTAAAGCTAGCAAATTATTTATTTGAACGGAACTAAAAAAGGGTAAAGGGTGAACAGAATACCTAAAAGTCATTTGCGGATACTATTTTACCACGGTGACAAGTCCGAGAATTGTAAATTGACTGTTTCTCCCATTGCAGGCGTCCATGGGCTACAGTTACCACTTATCATCAGACGGGCCGTGTGGTTGTTTGTGTTTCAAATATATTGCAAGAACTTTTAGCAATCAACAATAAATACCGTCTTTTAGCGAAGCAAAATTATATATTATCAGTATTATCACAAAAATACGACAATTGTCGCGAAATTCCAACATAGATCGAACCTCATATCAAGAATTTACGAAAATCGTTCTAAACCTTGTGACAATTGTAACGACTTTCCGAAACTAAAATAGTACATTACGATACAAGTGCGAAAAAAATTAAGTGGAGTGGAACGAGTGGAGATAAATTAAAGCACGACCGAAGGGAGTGCTTTAAATCTACACGAGCTACGAATTTCCTTTTCGCACGTGTATTATTAGTGATAATTGTATGTTGGTGGCAAACAGACACACGGACCGTCCGATAGTAAGCGGTAGACGTAGCCTGCGGAGGCTTGTGACATCAGTAACAGTGATATTATACAATTATTGTCAAACTTGTCATTATGGCATTGTTTGTGTGGTGGGTCAATAGGGCTATTAAACAGATATACGTTTATAAAAACAGATATACTGTTGCTTTACTAAAATACAGGCTGGCTCATTAATATCAGTCAGTATGGGAATGTCTGAAACTATCGGACATACGAAAATATGTTCTTAGGAACCATGTCATCGATTGTAATAAACAGAAAAACTGCATTAATATGTTTAAAAAAAAACTATCCAGCAAATCGGGGAATCGAATCCGGTTGTTTTGAAAAAAATAAACTTATCTGCACTATTTCTATTCAGAAATCCATTGTATAGGTCTTAAGCAGTAAATAGTAGTATTTGTTTTTAGGAACCATAATTATCTATCACAGATTTTGATAAAAAAACTGCATTTATACATTACAAAAAAACGCGTTGAATATGTGAAAACAATGTATTTTATTCATTTTAGACATCATGCTTCTTAGAGACATTTACTGTAAATGTCTCTACATTCCCATGCTTTTTCGAGACATTTACTGTTTTCACATATTCAGTTTTTTTATCAAAATCGATGATAGATAATTATGATTCCTAAAAACAAATACTACTTAGTATGTCTTATAGTTTCAGAATTTCTCTTTAAAAAAATAAGTTTTAAGACAAAATATTATTAAGTGACGTACTGACATTTCTATTACTCCCTAAGGAATGTAATTTTTCCATTACTCCCGCTATGCATGCAAGCAATGGCGCGCTTAGACAGCAAGTGTGATGAAAAGGTGACATTAACTGCCCCCCAAGATCGCCTGATTTGACAGCTCCTGATTTTTTCTATGGGGTTATTTAAAAGGATTTGTCTTTTCCAATTGGCCAACGAACCTTTAGCAATTAAAACAAAATACTCGAACCACGATCACTGAAATAACGCCGGAAATGTGTGAAAAAGTGATGAAAAATGCGATGAAAAGGGTTGGCAGTTGGCATCTGCGATGCTACTGGAGGTGGGTATTTGTCTGATTATTTTCCATGTGTAATTTGCCGACCCAAAATAATTATATTTAACCAGTGATACTTTATATTTTTTGTGTTATGTATAGAATAAAAGTTTCAAAAATAAAGTGTAGGTATATATCTAATTTGGCCACCCTGTATGACTATGAATATATTCTAGATTGACTTATACACTGTTGTACCAACAGGACTTTCAAATCCCATTGTAATCGCTGTTTAATAATACCTACTTCAATATAATATAATTATTACTCGAACTATTCATTGCGCCACCGAGTACACGACATCTCACGTGCTTTGCTCCTTGTTCTACCTTTGTAAATTTTGGCAATACGTCAAAACAGCGGTTAACTAGACAACTCATTTTAATGATTTAGGCATAATATCTGTCCAATTTGCGAAAGAGACAGAAATATATTTGTCACGATGACAAATGTCTACTCTTTTCGAAGAACGTCACAACAAACCACTCTGTTCTAAATTCAAATTATTGACAACCTATTCAAGACGTGTGGCTGACCATAAAGAATTTAAAGCGATGTTTATATGACAATAAGGTATATTTTCCATAAATGTTGAGATATTTACGACCACCCTGACTGCTCAGATATTTCTGATTATCTCTGTGTTCCGATATGTTTGTCTAATTATACGTTACGAATTCATTGAAAAGTGACTGCTCCTAAATTTGTGACGAATTACATGCCTCTAAATTATTGCCCTTTTTCACGTAACGAATTTATTGAAATTTTACGTTGCTCCGATTTATTTGGGGACCTCGACCGCTACCATATATCTGATGGCGACTGTACATAGCCTTTATAGATTTAGAAAAAGCTTTCGACAAAATAGACTGGATAAAAATGGTGAACATTCTAAAAACAATAGGTGTAGATTATAGAGACAGACGCATTATACATACACTATATAAGGAACAGGAGACTATAGTAGAATTAGGTCAGGAGAAAAGGAAGGCGAAGATAAGACAGGGTGTGCGGCAGGGTTGTCCACTATCGCCAATCATTTTTAACATTTTCATAGAAACCGCTATAAGAAAAATCGTAGATTCTGGAAAGGGAGGTGTCAAATTTAATGGCAGGAAGTTTTACTTCATTAGATTCGCTGACGACATAGCAGCAATAGCAGAAAATTCAACCCAATTGGAACAGCTTGTATCGGAAATGGACCACATATTCGCAGAGTTTGGGCTTAGCATCAACTTTAATAAAACAAAAACAATAGTAACATCTAAGAAACAACACATGATAGAACCCATACAAATCAGAAATAATTTAATTGAACAAGTCGACAGTTTTAAATACTTGGGCAGCATTATAACAAGTAACTCTAGGTGTACTCCAGATATAATTGCTCGTATCGCTATGGCCAAGAGAGCATTTAATGCCAAGAAACACTTATTTAAGTCTAAGATATCTTGCCATATCAGAAAACGTTTTATTAAAACTTATATTTGGAGTATAGCCTTATATGGAAGCGAGACGTGGACTTTAACTCAGCGTGATAGAGAGAGATTAAACGCTTTCGAAATGTGGACATGGAGAAGGATGAAAGGTATAAGCTGGAAAGAAAAAAAGACTAACGAAGAGGTGTTGAATTTGGTAGGTGAGACAAGAAGCTTGTTGAAAACGATAGAGAACAGAAGAGGAAACATGTTGGGGCACCTGATACGTCATGACGACTTTATAAAGACTATAATTGAAGGCAAAATTAAAAAAAGAAGAGAGAGAGGAAGGCCAAGACGTGCATTTTTGGATCAAGCCAAAGAGAAAGTTAAAGTAGTGACGTATCAGGAGCTCAAAACAGTAGCAGAGACAAGGACAGAGTGGCGAGAACTCCACCGACAAGAGCAAAGCTCTTAAATTTGTGATGATGATGATGAGATTGGTGTAGGCAAAATTTTAGGTACCTACGTATTTAAAAAACGACTAAAGATGTATGGAAAGAGGGACTTTCTAACTGTGACTTGCTATTTTTATATCGACGGAGTTATCGAACGATAAAGTTGCATGTTTTTTGGATTCGATGGAAAAATCAAGGAAATTCCGTTTCATTTTGATATTGAATTGGATTCCATGTATACTTTAAACGTTTTAGAAATATATTTGAAATCAGTGTGTTTACAGTATTTTTTATGAAAAATTATACCCCAGAGCCGTATTCTTTGAACGAGAGTGTATTTTACATTTTATCTTGACTTTCAGTTCAAATAAAGTTAAATATCCGGTATTATAGAGGCAATCTTCTACATGCATTCTGATACAACCTATTCAGCATCTATAAACTTAACGTCGCAACACTCCTGAATTGGCCAAATGCCTACAAAGTTTAGGCGGCTAATTAGTGCAGATATGGGTGCAGCTGAGGTCGACCTGCCAGAAAATTACACATCATTTACACAAGTTTGAAACTTAGACCAAGAAGTCGAGAGAGTTTAGTGTTCTTAATTTTGACAACACCTTTTGTCATCTTCAAAAACAACATATTCGTTGTTTGATAATGTATTATGTATGGCCTGTTTCACAATCAACGGATAAATTCCTATATTTCGTCAGATAAAACGATCACCATTCTTTTCCCTACTTTATAACAGAAAATGACAGCTAACATTTATCTGACAGGTATATTATCCGGGGATGGAGAACCAGACCTTTAGTCAAATATGCAAAAATTGCTGATTAGTTTTTCTGTGCAAATGATAGCTCTAGAGACTTAGCTATAAGTAATACTTAGTTAGTAAAGAAAATATTGTTGAAAACCCTTTTTCTTTTCAAACAAAAACTATCAAACAACACCACACGCCATGCAGCAAAGCAGAAAACATCCTGTTCCGTTTTGTTGGCGAGACTAATCGATGCCTAATAAAAGATTATATTTAGAACTGGATGGATATCAGTGAGTTTTGACGTGGACATATTATGAATAGACAGACATAGTTCTGTTAACTACCGATCTTAACACGTTTCTTGTGCAGCTAAAATCGATAGTGTCCCCTCTCACGTGCAAATTCTCGCACAAAATTTTAAGCATAACTTGACAACAGTATTAAAAGTCCGCTAATACCTAATTTTATCAAATTGTCACGTTTTTACAGCTGATACGTGCGGGTAAGTTAACGTACATAGCTTAGCTCGTACGTGCAAATTTCAAATTATCCCTATATTTAAATAGGGTCGTGCATCATATATGCTGCATTCACGTATCGTCAGTACCTTCAAATGTGATGCACGCACAGGAAACGTGTTAAGAATGAAGATTTTTCGAGAGGATTACCAGTATTTACCGTACACTTGTCATTGCTAGTATTACTTAAGGAATCGCTGCAGATTCTAGAAACATCATTTTCTTGGCAAATTGGAAAATTGCCTGCGAGCTATTTGCGATGAATAGAGCCCGGTTTCGAATGCAGCGATCGGTTTTAGCGACTAGTTTCTGTGGAACTGCCTTTTACTGGGGTTTTATTCCTGTATAAGTGAACTGAGATGTTCATGGTTTATTATGAAAACTTTCTTCGTAATCAATTTGCACATCTTTCCCAGTTTTCAATAATAAATAAATATTTTCGGACATCTTTGTACAAATCAACCTAGTCCCGCGGTAAGCTCAATTAAGGCTTGTGACGTGGGTACTAGACGACGATATATTATTATATAATAGATAGATATTACATATAGATACTACAATACATAAACAGCCATGACCAAGGAACAAATATTTGTGATAAATAAATACACAAATAATGCCCTCGCCGGGATTCAAAACCGGAACCTCCAGCTTCGTAGGCAGGGTCACTACCAACTAGGCTACGGAGGCTGACAATGATTGAGGAGTAAGGAGTGGCATGTATGTAGACAAATGTGTAAACAGTCAAACTTTTCAGACTTAGGTACAATCATCGTTTTGCGATTTTTAATAAACATAATTACAAACGTACCTATAGCGGACTCGGATATTCTGTAATTGGTTGCTAATATTCTTACTAAGCATTCACTTCTGGTCCCCTGAATGGGTAAATAACTATATTATTTTTGATATTCGCGACCAGACATTGAACGGAAATTTTCGAATAAATATGTCATAATGGATATTTTAATAAAAAACTAGGTCGTCTTGATATATTTCAATGACACCATTGTATAGGTACACAGTTCGAGTCTAAAATTACAGAAATATCTTCGGTAATATTTTCAAATTATTTCCTTTTATATACTCTAATAGGTACTCTTAGAAATTTCAGGATCAGGAGAGAACATCTTGTAATATTAGAAAGTACATATAAAATCTCATAAAAAAAACAATGTAGAAAAATCAACAACGAGAACTATAATGACATGGAATGTAAATCCCTTCAGACATTACGTTTGTACTTTTACCATTTAATATTTATGTACTGCCATCTCGAATCTTCGACAAACCAATAATGGCGATAAATCAAACCAGACTTCATCGCGATATGTACGTGCGACCATTTTCGCAGCATCTGTGCCATTCATTCCCATGTTCCGAAAATGTTATACCATTCCTTCTATACCTTGTTATTAATATATTTTGTATATACAATGTGCCCATGAGGAAAGGGAAAAAATCAACAGCGGATTTCTGACCAAATTTGAAGTTAAAAATATCATATGAAGTTTTCTGGTCTATTTTAAGAGAAAATTTGTTTTTTTCTTAAAACCGTTTTAGACCGTTAGGCACGCCATGATTTTGTCACCATGTTGTCTTAGTCTTGTCACACTTAATTGACACACATCAAATGAACAAAAATATCTTTAATTACCTAGCAAATGTAATGCGATAGTTTGATTAATAAAATCCTTTTTTTTTGTGTATTAAGACATTCAAAACATCAAAAAAACTAAAAAAAAATAATATTTTTTGCAGATTTGACCAAAACTCATTTAACATTTTTTGTGTCTTTTAGTCTCAGGAATATGCTGTTAGATTTTTTCCCTTTCCTCGAGGGCACCTTGTACCTATATAGTAAATACGCGTAGTAGGTGTGCCAGTAACTTATTAAATTAAAAACGTGACCAGCACCCTAATATTTTTATGCGCTTCCTTTATTTATCTTTTCCTTAATTATTTGGTACAAAGAATGAATCAAAGTGGGGCTTTAGCTTTTAGGAAGTAATGTTAGTGTTTTATACATATTTTATTTTACAATTAGTTATAGGTGCCCATATAATTTTTAGGTAATTGCAATTCATTACTATTTTCGTTTTACAGATCTCAACAGTTAACACAGTTAAGTGGGCCGAAATACTTTCTGATGCCTAATCGCAATTGTGTACAAATTCTTTTTCAACACCCAGGTCAGCCTCTGTAGCCTAGTTGGTAGTGACCCTGCCTACGAAGCTGGAGGTTCCGGGTTCGAATCCCGGCGAGGGCATTATTTGTGTATTTATTTATCACAAATACTTGTTCCTTGGTCATGGCTGTCTATATGTATGTAAGTATCTGCTCGTATATGTATCTATCTATTATATGTATCGTCGCTTGGTACCCACATCACAAGCCTTAATTGAGCTTACCGTGGGACTAAGTCGATTTGTGTAAGATGTCCCAAGATATTTATTATTTATTTATTTTAAATTACCTTATAAAATGTAACATTGCTTATTAATTCAGAAACATTTATTCTACACTACACTATCATCGTTGCAGTGAAATTTCCACGATAACTGTATTATTGCAAATATTTGAAAAAATGCCATGTTCCTCAAACAACTGCGTTACTTTATTTTTAATGTGAGAAGGGACAACTTTTTAGGCAAGTTATTAAAAAGTATTTTGGCTCAAGTACCCAACTACACCTCACGTAAATCAGCGAAAACGAAATCCTAATCTGCAATTCATACATTCAAGATTATGCCATCCTTCTTTGCAGGAGCCAATTTGGTAGCAGTAAGTTAAATATCGACTCTCACTTATAATTACTATTTCTTACTTTTATCACGACATGCAGACATTTTACAAGAATAAGTTGCCCACTACTGCCTCTAGTATGTACCTATAAGTAACCGGCAAACAACTTGACCCAGAGTTGGTGTGGTGGGGGAAAGTTTGCGCATCGTACAGTTACGTGTAAAAAAAAAGTTTACATTATATTCATTCAATTTAAACTTTCCTGAGTCATAGACAATATTATTATATTCCTTGCAAATTATATGTATAATTTACACCAACGCAGGCAAGGACATTGGTTCAAGTTGTTTGCCGTTTACTAGTACCTAGTGGGCTGCTAGAAGAAATCCAAAGGTACTAAAATCATCCAACAAATTAAGCTATAAAAGACTGACTACCGATACTTTATTAAGTCAAGCTCGGTCATTCAATCCTACTTTATGATCTCTATGTCTGAATCATCTATTTATTATCTACAACAAAGCTTTAATATAATCTTTTCCAAGCTTCGAACTTCGCCCTGTCAATTTGACGAATGTACCAATTTCTCAGCAACAAACGCAATATTCAGACCGTGCCTAAGACAAATGTCGCATTGGCAAATATTACGCTTCTTTTGTGTAGTATTCGGTACAAGATTTGGCTTTTGCAGTGATTCTATTACTTAATATTATTGAGGAAATTTTGTATAAGGAAGTGGTGTCGTTTTCTGACATTCGATGATGAGAAATAGAGCTTCCATTTTATAAAATCCTCTATATTTATGGCACAACTTCTCCAACAAATCACTTGGTTATTCGAAAATATACTTCTCATTAAGATATATTAAATTTCTTTTATACAACACTACACCACTAAAATGCATGCGTCATAGACATTCTATCTTAAAGACTTCGCATTCGAACTTAAGGACCGTATCGAATTATAAGTAGACAAGATAAAAGTGACACAACTTTAATATTAAGTAATATTTTGAAATAAAACAAAAAATAAATTAAAATATAACACTTTTTCTAGAACTATGTTCTAAAGAGACTGCCATAGGACCCCTATTTAGCCGTCAATCTTACTTTCTTCTGGATGTCCTTCATTCGATTTTGGACGACAACATTTGCTATATTTCGTGACACCCTGTTCCACTTTTTTTTTAAGTCGTCGGCTGATGTTGCAGCTCTGGCATTTTTTGAAGCTGCCGCTTCATAAAAGCCAAGTACCTTTCGATTGGGGGGTACTTCAGGGCACTTGGAGGGATTCATGTCTTTTTCGACTATATCAACCTTGTTTGTTTTATGCCATTCAAGGGTGGCTTTCGAGTAATAGCATGACGCCAAATCAGGCTAAAACAAAGTAGGCATCCTAAGCGTTTTAATGAGAGGCAGCAGTCTTATTTTTTAAATACTCTTCTTGGTATACTTCAGCGTTTAAACTACCTGTGGTGAAAAAAAATTGAAACGCATGCTACGTTGACAAATTGCTTGCCATACGAGTATTATTTACCAATTTTTTCAACACTGATGGTTGTATCTTGTTTAGAGAGAATTTTTCCAGCGGGCATGGTACAATACTAAGGTCCAGGGGTCGTTTATAAACCTAGTTTGCAGTACATTTCGTCGTCCATGATAATACATTGCTTTTTCTTAGTCAGCACATGATCATACAGTTTACTTGTCCGTTTTCTAACTGATACGACTTTTTTTCATCTCTTTTAGGTTGTTTCTGTTTTTTATATGTCTTTAGATTACGTCTCTTTTTAATTTTTTGTATCAAAAATTACGGAGTTTTCGCTTTTTTGGTAGCATTGGACAGAAAGAGTTGGATTTTGTAAAAATATTCGTACTACTTTCTTATGCAACGCTGGTTCCCATGGTCCCTGTTTTCTTCCACTCTTGGGCAGATATTCTAAAGTTAAAGTGTTGGCGAACTTATTTATCGGTTTGTTTATGCCTGCAGAAGTGAACTTATAATTTTTAACGAGCTTTCTTATTGTTATACCCTTAATTTTACACCAGTCGTCCAAAATTATTTTCCGTGTCTCTAAGTTAATCAGATCCATTTCATTGATTTTAACGGAATGACATATTGTTTCTGACCTTAAATCATACCCATTAATATGGTTCATAATATACTGAACAGTTTTTGTTATATAAAGTTGAGTATACGTATTTATAGGGCCCTAAAGTTGTCTACTTACATTTAGATACGGTCCTTATTAATCGAAACCCATCGTTAATCAGTGACCCCATGGCTTATAATTTGTATTGTTTAGATTCCCTGACATATTTTGAAGAGATTCTTAAAACCTGAATACAATACACAACAACAATAACACATAGGTAGTTTATCATCGCCAACTTTACAGACAAGCCCATGATACGGCTACAGATCGTGAAAAGGATACAGGTATATTCACTGAGCCAATAGCAATAAAATGTTCTAGAGGACCGAATGTCTTAGTATAGTACATTACGACACAAGTGCGAAAAACATGAAATTCGAAACGAGTAGGGATGTTTTAAAACATGACCAATAGGAGTGTTTTAAATCGACACGAGTTACAAATTTCCTTCTTTCACGTGTCTCGTACGACGTTTTTTAGTACAGATGGCCCTCCCAAGTTTTGGATCTGACTCGTAAAAAAGGCACCATCTGTACTAAAAAAATATTGTAGGATACCAAATATCTTATTTATGCCTTTTCAAGGAAATATTAGATTAGGTAGCCTGGATGTTTTGTTATCTATACCAAAACATGAACTAAAATATTTATATGGAAATTATCAATCGCAACAAGGAGCCTATTTCTCGAAAGCTTGTAACTTGTAATACAAGCGGAAGTCCTCATCTAATTAATAGTGTTAAAAAGAGACTTCCACTTGTATTACAAGTTACAAGCGTTCGAGAAATGGGCCCCAGTACGTAAATAGTGCAACTACGTGCCCCTATCAAATGGGTCAAAATTATTTTCGTTGTCTTGTTTCATACCACTCTATCACGCTTTTAGTTGCTGTTTCCACTCAGTATAATAAAATCCGGTGCACTTGTATTTTTTTCACGCTAGATGATCCATACATCAAAAATTGGAAACAAAACATCATCTCATACAAAAATCACAACTGTGTACGTTTTTAGGGACACAAAATAAAACAACGAAAAGAATTTTGACCCAAATATCTAATTATCAACTTAGCATAAATACATTATATGAACTATTGAGCAGTAAAACATTTCCGAGATCTTTTTCCAATTTTCCTCGATCGTCATATATTACAATAAAGTGCTTATGTCCAAGTACGAGGTAAATATCGTTCTCATCCACTCTCCTTTACATTACGAACAGGCCACGGTACATTATCTTCCCTTAAAAAGGTCGTAAGCGACGTAATTCTTAAAGAAATATGCCTCTTTTTTGTTTACGCGGGGAAGGACAAGGCAGAGAATAAATCATTTAAGTGGCCCTTGTGGATACGTTATTTATTTATTGTGGCTTAGGAGGGGATGACAATAAATCCAAAATTGGGTCACAATAGCATGTAGGGAAAAATGCTTTCATGTTACATGGACATGGGAATGTCCTTCTATTTCAAAAAGGCTTTGCTAACTGGTTACCAAATACTTCCGTTTCGGCAGTTACGTCCTTTGGCCGTATATAATTTCCTCTTATATTTTTTATTATTTACAGTGCGAGTAATATAAGGTTCTACAAGTAGTTCAATCATTTTTTTCTGTTTTGAACCTCTTTGATCACCCTGGAAACATCAAAGACAACTTATTTTTAACACGCTTGTAACTAGGTATGTATGTATGTAAGAAAATCTTAGAACGCCCGCAGACCACGAACCCTGTAAAGTGTTCGAAACGTCGGAATGAAGTTAAAGTTACCTAACCCCTGAAGTGCCTAGTGACAGATCCGTCACAAGAAATTTGGACTATAATATAAAATAATTAAAGTAATTAATCAACAAGGGTATGTATGGCAGCAGCGTTCCAGGGGTTAATATACGCGAGTTTATCCGTTTTCATGGTTCTATTTCAAAATCTTAGAACCTTTATAGGACCTTTAGAGACCTTTTCGGTGGTGTTCTGCCTTTTCTCCGAACTTTTTTTGCCCGAATTTCATTTGTCAACCAACATTTCGCCGATGGTTCACTTTGACAACCAACTATTAGCAAATTTTTGTATGACAACATTTCATTTGGCAGAATTATTATAAAACGGATTAATGTGATGACACAATGCTTTTATCATAGGGGAGACCAGGTATGAACGTAACAATTTTCAGTTTATGATTTTTTATATTTTTTTGGTAGCAGGTGTCAAACTTTGCATCTTTATATGCAATAGACACATATTTCATGTATCTTTTGGTACCAAAATAAGCTCCATACATCGAATAGTTTTACAGAAAAATGGCTCACAGTGAAGGATGGAATTTGTTGCAATTATCCCTACCCCCAGGGCTGGTTGTAACAGTGCATAGGGATAATAGAAACAAAGTAAATAACTATAAAATAATCAATATAATGATGTGTAATTAGTATTTTTAAGTAATCAACAGTCTTACAATATCACTATCTCAAAGACGAACATTAACAATTAATGAATGTAATTAACATTAGGTATTAAATGAGACGAAATTAATTTATACCTATAGGATATATGAGTGACGTGAGAGCAATCAACTTTCTGTCTTATTCTAAATGGCATATAAACAAATGCTTCGGTGTAATCCAATTAATTAAATGCTTCCTGCATTGTCCTTATTTCTGAGTATACTACTAAGCTAATCATACAATGTACCTAATATGATAAAAAAATGTGTTTTACTCCTCATTGACAGTGAATATTTGTTTCCAGAAACAAATCCCGACTTGGGTAGTGCCACTGAACTTTCAAGTAAAGCTTTCCTTTACTTTAAATGTCTATATAAAGTGATGTGAGCCGGTTGGTACGTCTTTGCTACGTCCCTGTAGGGCATTTAAAAAAAGGATCACCTCAACTGCAGCTAAAGCTATAATTGCTATTTTGGTGGACTTCTGTCTGTTGTTATTTTGTGTATATTAGACATTCTGCAACAAAAAGGCACTAAGTATATGAGTTATTTAATAAACGCTAGCACATAGGTGTACCAATGAGCCTCCAATTTGGAAATCGGGATGAAAGTAACAAGTTGTTTCAATCATCCCTGGGCGTCGAATTTCCAGAATCTCACAAACACTTAGCAAAAAAACATAAAAAGCATCATTAAAACATTGATTTGCAACCCTCAAACTGTAAATGATTAGTGACTTTACAACACCCATGCAAAACGCAAGCTATAGCGTTTACCATGAAAAATCTATCTAAGATTTAAAAAATCGTTAAAAACTTACTTTTGACGCATTTTTCTGGGACCATAGCACTACACGCATAACCTGCCGTCACAGCACCGTGGGTGTAACTGAGGTTATGGGGGAATCGAAATGACATCTAATGCCCTGAAAGACGTTCGGATAGATGTCGTAGAAAAATTTTAAATGAATTTGTTACGTTCATCCCGCGTTACTTTTATACCTGGTCTCCCCTACTCATCATTTGTCAAATTTTTCACTATTCACGATCACTATCACGAATAAGGTTTCGTCGTCCTTTTCGTATATGTGGAAACTTTTCAGCATAACCATGTTTCTGAACTTGCCTAACAAAGAATACCATTAAAAAAACATTTCACAGAGTCCAGTTAGGTACGACAACGAGCGAAGCGAGGAGGAGTGTTAGGTGAAACTGCGACCTTACAGCGCGCGAGCCGAGCGAGCGAAGCGAGCGTGCCGCGGTAGCGGCCGGCGAGGCGCCAGGACCGACTGTTTTGTTATTAGTTAACTGAATGTATATTAATTATACCAACTAAACCATAAACCTCATGAAAATATGTATTATAAAAAGTTCCAATCAAAAACCAAGCCCAAAGATTGAATTGCCAACCATTTAGTTGGGAAATGAAACGATTCATAAAATTCAATTGGAACATGATCATTCGGCGAAATGACTTTATGCGAAAAATTGGTTGCGATGTAACATTCGTACAAACAATTTTCGGAGATGATTTAGAGAACCCTTTTCGGTCCTCTTAGCCCACTTCTCGACCTTCGATAAGGATGAAATTTTGCACAAGCCCTAAGTTCTGATGACTATACATGACTAGCTAAGAAACGTCCAAATCTATATGTCGGCCTTTCCAAGATGGCGGACTGACTATTTGAAATCCACCCCTGTCAAATGGAAGGGTTTGCTGTCAGAAATTGCGTGGCATTCAATCTTCCTCTGAACTTCACCGTATGAAGGTATAAGGGTGACTGCGTCCTTCACGTCTGTCTATCGATACATTTTGTTAAAAAAATCGAACTCAAACATCGGTATTGACTAATTTATTCTATCGGTATTATACTCTTTAGGGGGTGCCTGTAGAATTTATAATAAATCCAATAAACCTGTGATTCTATCTCGTAACGTAACGTGCGTAACGAACGCAAATGACGAAATAGTCCTTCTTTCTCCTGGCTTTTGTCCCAGTTCACCTGGGGTCACCCCTCCTAGTAATTCTGCGCCACATCACACGGCTGTGGGTTGTCTCGTCTGTTGTGTTCATTAGCTTTAAGTCCTTTTTAATAGTTTGGAGCCAAGTTGTTGGGGATCGACCGGGGCCTCTCTTCTTCTCTTCAATATTCAACACTTTCTTGGTCCCGCCTCATTACATGTCCATATCAGCGCAAACGGTTTTTAGTGAGCTTATCTTGTACAGTCAAGGGCATTAATATATATACACTTCTCCATACTGATCCCTTACAAATGTGTCTATATATTAATGCACTCGACTGTACCTTTGCGACCTTAAAAGTGCCGTGGATATAATCATTTCTGATTTTGTCTATACTAGTTACTCCCCAGACCAACGTAGCATCTTCATTTGGGTGGTGTGTATTTTTTGTTCGTCTTTTTAGGGTTCCGTAGCCAAAATGGCAAAAACGGAACCCTTATAGATTCGTCATGTCCGTCTGTCCGTCTGTCCGTCTGTCCGTCTGTCACAGCCGATTTTTTCGGAAACTATGAATGCTACAGTAACGAAATTTGGTAGGGATATGTGTTGTATGAACCGCTACAGGATTATGATACTAAATTGTAAAAAAAACCATTGGGGGCCCTCCATACATGTAACTGAGGGATAAAAAAAATTTTTTAGTTGTATATAAGCGTGTGGGGTATTAATAGAAAGGTCTTTGAAAATGATATGAAGGTTTATATATCTCATTTTTATTTAAGCAAATCGTTTTCGAGATATCAGCTCTCAAAGTCTGAAAATGTGTCCCCCCCCCCTCTATTTTTTAAACTACGCGATATAAAATTCTAAAAAAAATATATGCTATGCACATTAATAAACTCTATCAACGATTTTTGGTTTGATTAAATTATCTTCTATAGTTTTTGAGTGTAGGCTGATTTAACTGTATTTTTTTAATAATAAATTGATAATGGTACGGAACCCTTCGCGCGCGAGTCCGACTCGCACTTTGCCGGTTTTTTCCTCATTGCCCAGCACTCAGAATCATAATATATATAAAAGAGCCGGTCGTACTGCCCTTTTGTATACATTGCCCTTCACTTTAATTGGCATAATACGGCAATCACACTAGACACCAGACAATGATCTCCTTTTTAATAAATGACGAAATAGTCAATTTACCTTTTACCATGCATACTCGTAATACCGGCTTGTACGAGCATTCAGCCACTAAATTATAAGCATATTCATGTCCCAATTAGTCTCTCTAAACTTCCTCGTAACTACCACACATCCTCCTCTAGATATTCATCGATAGTCTGTCGAGCATACATCACAAAGACCGTGTCCTATTAGCCACCGTGATTGGGTTCTATTCCCGTTCAAGTCACGCCCGGCCTTTGCGACCTGCATTAATATTACACGAATATTATGTTAGCCCCCGAAAGGTTGGAGACCCCTGCAAATATAGCTCTTTTGTCCGGAAGCTGTGTTAGGGGATTTTACATCGCGACGTCAAGGATCTTACAAGGCGCTCTGAAAGGTTTTAGACAGTAGTAGTCAACCTTTTTTTGAAGTTGAATAAGTAATACACGGTTATGACTGCGTACCTATTGGTAACTCTATGCATGGTTGAATTACATATGTATAGTAATGTATTATCTAGTTGAGAATTCACAATGATTGTATTATGAAAACATGTTCCCAACCTTACGATTGCCTTTTGCTTTCCACGTGCGATAATTACGACTCTAAGCCCGCGGTTATTTTGCGCGTGGTTCTCGCAGCGTTAGACGTACACGTTTTTTTTTTTACGAAATGTTCAAAACAAGCCTATTTTGATGATTGCATGCGTTTAACGCAGCCTAACGCAGCTAATCACGCTCAAAACAACCGCGTGCTTTAGGCTCGGGCCTCCTATCCGCCGGCGGACGCGGTATACAGCATTTTCACAAAAAAGGTTATTTAAACCACTCCATAATGGCAAAAGGGCCAAAACGGAAGACCAGCGCTGGCTCTGCTGGCAAAATGCTGAGTTTTGGCCATTTCGAGACAAAATTTTGTGTTTACTGTTTTGTTTTGTTTCTATTGTGTCTCGAATAAACGTTTTTTCTTTCTTTTTTCTTCTTCATCAAAATGCTATATGCGGCGGACTGCGTCGGATAGAAATATCGGATAGAAGATCAGCAGGCCTATCCAAGATGTCATTCTGCAATCGTATACGACAAGCGATAAGTCACGTGACCATAATAATGTATGAAAATGGTCACGTGACTTTTCGTTCGAACCTAATATCATTCTCATTCATTTATTTTATTACATACATCATATACATCAGCCTAATAGTCCACTGCTGGACGTAGGCCTCTCCTATTAACTATGCGCATATGTATAGACGCATTAGGAGGTAAATGCCCATATTCACCACGCTGGGCAAGCAGATTGGCGATCGCAGTAATGTGTCCACTATGATGACGCTGCTGCCCATCATCAATGTTTTATTAAATAACAATCCTTTAGTCGACTCTTACGACACCCGCAGGAGGAGTTGGGGTGGTGACAAATGTATTCTTACTGCCGTCACTACACGGGCAGTATTATTTCTTTATTTTATTAGTTATTACTTATCGCTTAGGCAGAAAGACATATTGACTAGGCCTGCGGGGCCTCAGGCCTTATTAATGGCTTACTTAAAATTACTTTTGGAACTTTGTTAGTACATAAGCCACGTCAGTCCGTTCTTTCTAAGTACCTAAATAATACAAATGCCGCAAATAAATTGTTATTGTTCTTGGTTAGCTACGAGCGTAAATAATAAAATACGACCGAAAAAGTTTCTTCTGAAAAGAAACTTATGGTGCCCAAACTCTTCCAAACTAGGATAAAGTTAGGTTAGTTTTTCAAACTATTGTATTTTTTAGTTGCCAGCTAGGGGCTTAATTAATAGAATAAGTTTATCTCGATTAGACTGTCCATTGTGGTCTATTTTCTTTCGCTATTTATTGTTCTTATATATAAGTATTCTCCAACTTTAGATTACACGTGACTTGTACATAAAAAAATCTTCCCGAGAGATTTCTTGACATATAAGCAGATGAATATTATATATGTGGTGACGGCAGTAAGAATACATTTGTTAGCACCCCAACTCCTCCTGCGGGTGTCGTAAGAGTCGACTAATTTGATTTTTATAATGTTTGCTTGGGACTACTGGGAATAAGCAGTAATTGGTATGTGTATACCCAATTGCTAATTTTTATTTTGTAAGCCTATCGGCGAAGTATAGAGCTCTCATATAATTTTGTGTAAACAATTTTGTTACCTCTGTTTACAAATAAATAATTTGAATTTGAAGGGATTGAAGTGTCACTGACCATTCTACAAGATTGATGATGGGCAGCAGCGTCATTATAGTGGACACATTACTGCGATCACCAGTCCTCTTGCCAAGGGTGGCGATTATGGGCATTTACCTCCTAATGCGTCTATACTAGTCAATAGGAGAGGCCTACGTCCAGAAGTGGACTAACATAGGGTGATGATGATAAAGCAGATGGATATAGTGAACACTCAGGGCCTGTTTCAAAATTCTTGAACAAAATCCTAACTTAACAACAACAAGCCTCTTATTATTATTTGTCACTTTCGGTCTTAACAATGTTTCTATGAGATTGAAATGGATAAACAATATTTAGTGGCTTGCTAAGTTAGAAAGTATTTATGAATAAGGGAGTAAGTCCTTACACATTTCGTAACTGCTTAACATGTCGTGTCACTGTATCCGTGGCTAATATGGTTATACAGTTTAATTACTGAGATTACATCGTTCGAGGCTTTGGGCTTGCTTCATCTAGTGAGTTATATCCAGATTACAAATGGTAGTGGCTTGCCAGACACAATTCTATGGTCAATTATTAAATTACGTTGCATCGCAGTGTTAAGTAAAACTCCTAAATAGCATCATTACTAACAAGAAAACGTATCACTAGGTATAGGGGAAAAGCTTTCCTCGTATCACCACAATGAACAATCACTCACCGCCGTTTTGTTTTGGAAACATTGTAATCATCATTATATCGTCCGAAAGACGTCCACTGCTGGGCATAGGCCTCCTCCAAAGATTGCCACAAAGACTAGTCTTCCACCACTCGCATCCAGCGGACTCCTGCGACCTTCAACAGATCATCAGTCAACCTTGAGGGGGGTTCTACCCACGCTGTGTCCTCCGGTACATGGCCGCCACTCGATTACCTAACGGTCATCGGTGATACGTACAATGTACCCCGATACTGCCACTTTTGTTTAGCAATTTAGAGAGCTATATCAGTTACTTTGGCTCTGCTGGGGATGGCCTCATTTCTAATATCACAGAGAGACTCCTCTTCGAAACATATGTATAATATATGTAATAAAACCAGAACCAAGCTCCCCAGTTCTTAATAACAACAAGAACCTAATAACTAGTACCTAAACGAAGTTAGCGGCGCACGAGTACAGAATTAAAACCATCACACTAAGTGTAAAACTTTAGATTCATGAAACGTGTACCTTATCAGCATTTTTAATAATTTCTCGTCTGGGAAGCTTCATTATTCTGGTAAAAACATTAACAAGTCAAAGCCGTAACTTCATCTCGCGAAGTCTAAAGTAGTTCACAGATTGAGAACAGTAAATTCATTTCAATACTTGCAAATATTCCAATTGACGAAAACCAAATATAATGTATTATTTGTTTTCGAATTATTTTGGTGGGAGGTGTGCGTACAAATGCCATCGGAGCGGCCATATGGTCACAAATGGGAAATTGGGAATTTGAGTGACCCAAGAGTTTGAAAAACAGCAACGATGACAAGAAAAATGTGACAGACTTTGGTAGGGTCATTGTCAGTCCGAGAAATAAAAGTTGTCCACTCGGTGGTCAAAAGTTAACAGCTTTTATAAATCTACATATGTTACGATTTGATTGCATAGGGCTATGAACCAGGGAACCTAGTTATACCGTCAATTGTTTTATCCCAAAATTAGTACAGGAATTTCTTAACTTTAGGTACATACCTAGCACCGAAAAGACAATAACCTAAATCTGACAATGACCCGGTACAAATAATTATGTGGAAGATAGTTGACCATTACAAGCACAAGCATACTTATATCATGTCAATACCACGACATCTTATAGAAAAATGCTTTGAGTAACAAAGTTCTTTCTCTTTATAACACATTCTTTTGCTAGTAAGCAAAGAAACGGTTGGGTACTGTTTTCAAACTGAGCGTTATAATGAAAGTGTCTAATGTATTTTCCCGTTCTAATGAGGTAATTTATCACGTCCACGACAACCCGTCTTAACGAGCTACCTTAATTATAGAAAAAACCCAGCTTCGATTTTTAAAATCAAGAATTTAAAGGGTAGGTACACCGAAACAAGATATTTTCAAAAATATGTGGAAAAATGTATAAGTTAATAAAATAAATTAAATTAATAATTGAGACAAAACAACGATCGCGATATTTTGTACAACAAATTTGAGTTCTACAAGGTATAATAATAATTAAAGCGTTAACCGTAACCCAAAAAAAAAACCATTGATTTAACTTAAAATACGCGGGTACTGCAAGTCAACGAATCCTCAATATCCTTTTTTGTTTTTTGTTTATATAATTATATAGTGCGTCCAAAACTATGGGTCCATTCGCATAGATATAGATAATAGAAGGGGCCAGTGTCCAGCAGTGAACTGATTTATCATAGGCTGATGAAGTGGAGAAATGAAAACGTATAATTAATAATTACAATGAACTGCAGTGCTATTCACTAAGGAAACCGCCTTGCTGTCAGCGCTGTGTCATCGCTGCGGCAGCGTCGAGCCTACAAAATGGTAGGTATTCACTAATGTACTTTAAACGACACTAGTGCTCGGCGACGAATGCGGCGTGAGCTGGAACTACACTGCGTCGACAGTTTGACGTTTAATGTACGAACTTCGTATTCTCTAACGAAAAACAGCGACAAACTCGCCCACAACCTCGCTCACAGCCTCGATTCCTAATGTCAAATAAAACAGCTAGGATTTTAGACAAGGCTGTCTTGACGTCGAGCTCGTTGACGAACGCAGCGTCGAATGTGTGAATAAGAGAATAGCATAGCTGCTTAACAAAACATTTATAGCTTGGTATCGGTATTACATCTGTATCTGTACCTAGATCTGTACCCAATGAAACGACCAATTCGTAGTCGCATGCAGATTGCCAAATAAACATAACAGCTAGGACCCTCAAGTTTGGGCAACTAAGAAACAATCTGGTAAAAACATTATTCAAGAAAGAAAGTATATGAAGATTGTTCATTTTGTATTTTCATGGTGATACCTACATTACCTACCAGCATAATCTTAGTTTAAGATTTGACTAACGGATTGAAGTGTCACTGACCATCCTACAAGATTGATGATGGGCAGCAGCGTCATCATAGTGGACACATTACTGCGATCGTCAATCCGCTTGCCCAGCGTGGCGATTATGGGCATTTACCTCCTAATGCGTCTATACGCAAAGTTAATAGGAGAGGCCTACGTCCAGCAGTGGACTAATATAGGCTGATAATGATGATGATGATGATAATTTTAGTATTCTGTAGCTTTTAATATTCTCAAATTAGATACGAATAAAGTCTAGGCTATCGTAGATCCTTCTCAAATAAGGGAATGCGATCGAAACAAATTATCAAGATTGATTTTAAAAGAATCGGATTTTCTTTGACTCCATAATTATTCGCATAACATAGCTTACATAATATTCTATTTTCGTGTAATTGGAATATCATGAAGCCATTGAAGTTAATAATCCGCTCTTATTTACATTATCCTGAACTATTTATTTTCACTGCTATTTAATTGATGTCGACTTTAGGAAGGACGAATTTCGATGACATGGAATGATTATAGTTTATTTCATTTTATCTGGTTTGTCCATAAATAAAATACTAATAGACTAATAGCACAGGGACATGCACGCTTCTCCTCGTATGTGTTTACACGATACGACACATCAACAATCAAATAAATTATTGTCGTAGGACGTAGACTATTATGGCGTACCCACTGTCAGTGTCGGTCGGAACGAATTGTTGTATAGCGATGGGTAATCCGTAATATTTTACACGGTGGCACACTGTTTCATAGACAGAAGTTTCATAGAATTTCGTTTCACAGAAATTTGTTCATATATTATTTGGATCATATACTTTCTGTTCCAATATTATTGTTTCATAGAATATTCAATTGCTTAAAACATATTTCACAGACATTCAGTTCCATGTATATTGCTATCTAACTTTTTTACTTTACAAAGTAATCAAACACTAGAATTACATTTCATGTATTTTTGTTTTGTAGGCACTTATTTCATAGATTGTTGTTTTATAGTTACTAGTTTATATATTATTTAGTTCCACTATTTACTTTATTTCATAGTGATGTTCTTACCTAATGAGTCATATTTCCTGTAAGTATTTTGTTACTTATACACTGATTCGCCCTCCCTCTAAAAAAACCAAACTGCTACCAGAAAAAGTAGGTAGATTGTAGGCAAAGTAGGTTAGGTTAGGTTAGGTTAGTTAGCTTTCCCCCCGTGGGGTGCCCACCTAGTCGTGGTGGAGGGGCTCAGTAACCGTGGACTGGTCACCCACGGTGAAGCGAAGAGGCACCCGGGGCCGGCCAGTTTTGGGCTGCCGGCTGGCCCGAGGAGGACGCTCCAAGTGGGCTCACCGAGCCCGCTTAGGACGCGTGGAGGTGGACCGCAGAGGAAGAGGAGTGTCGGTGTTGTCGTTGCCGCTCTCCCTATCCTCTGCGGCCAAGGTGGGATCGCAGGGGGAGAGGCGTGATGGTATTACGGAGCGCCACTCTCCCTACCCCCTGCGACCTTGGCGGGGCCGTAACGGCGTCGGTGGGGCTGCAGAGGAAGAGGAGTGTCGGTGTTGTCGTTGCCGCTCGCCCTATCCTCTGCAGCCGAAGTGTGGTCGGCGGCATAACCACAGACCTGATATGCCGCCGGGTGCCGGGAAATCTTCCGGCACCTACAGTCTCCTTGTGGCGGTCTCGGGAGGGTCCGCCACAATGCATCATGGAGACCGAGGAGGGAGGCGCGCCCAACCATCTGGCGCGCCCAGCGTGGAGGGTCTTCGGACACCCACGAAGGAGCTGCCGGCAAGCAGCTGCCGCCGGCGGGGATGCGAATGTAAGCGAGAGCGTTCTCGTAACCCCGCCAAAAAGGCGTCGAGGTGGCATATGGGGGGGTTTTTTAGTGGGTATACCGTAGGCCTCATTAGCCAAACGGGAGTCCCACATAACCGCTCGGGTCCCCTCCCGCACCCGGGCGGTATGCGTAAAGCATTTCTCCCCCCCTAAAAAAAAAAAAAAAAGTTAGTTAGCTTTTCAATCTGTTCTAGCCTCGAAACCTCACCAATCCAAGTAATAAATCAGGGTAAAACCAACTTGGATTGGTTAGGTTTCGAGCGTACCGTCTACCGGTTCCCAGGTCTAAATCGCTTACTAAAATTCTTTGGACAAAGGTATTTCTTTTGTATTTGTATAATGGTATATTATGATAATTCTATAGTTTAATTATGACTGAATAAACAATATTAAGTTTGATACAATGACAAACAACATTCTATGAATATTCAGTTTTTGAAACAACTGTTCTAGCCAAAAAATACTATACGAATTAATAATATTTGATTGAATACGCTATGAAATGAAATTCTAAGAACTACATATCTGAACAATAAAAAATATACAAAACCAGATTATAAAATGTAAGAGCTCTGAAAAATGATCATTCTATGAAATGAAAATACGAGAAACATTTTCTATGAACCAATATTCTGCGAAAATGTTGTCTATGAAACAACGTACAATCATTTTACACATCCATGCAAATATATTTTTTGTCTTTTGCCATGAAGCAGTCATACAATTATTATATGTATTACTTAAGGTGCATTTAGACCAAACGAGCATTCGCTCATTCTATCCCACACTCTACGAAATTAACGAATTTCGACGAATCACGTTTTGTGTAACGAACGAATTTCGTAGAGTGGGGGATAGAATGAGCGAATGCTCGTTTGGTCTAAATGCACATTTAGAAGTTCCTTATTATGCTGCTAACAAATTTAATATTTCCTAACAAACTTCTCAGTTAGATGGATCACTCCTTTTTGCAACAATTAAGAAATGTTTTTAAAATGTAAGGTATCTTAATTTAAATAAAAATAAATTACCGGTTTCAAGTAAAACTACGAGTATGGTATTTTAACTGTTTACTTATTTTGAATTAGCTGTATTCGTTCGCTGTAACCAACCAATGGGCAGCTCATAAAAGCCATCTGGCTCCAAATCCAACTGCTATGGGCCTAAGGACTGCAGGGTTTTTATGGAGCTATGTAACCCTGAAACACTCAAGATAAATGCCAGATTCGAACTTCAAAGTTTGTAATTGATTTTTTTTTTGAGATAAAACTATGAAAACGGATAAACTCGCGTATATTAACTAATTTTAACTTTAAGCCAATGAAGAAGATGTCGCAGTTTCTGAGGCCTGTTAAGTATAGCACCCCCTTACTGAATGCAGGAGTGTATAAGCTGGACTGTGAATGTGGGCTTTCATATGTTGGGCAGACAAAGAGGAATATCACTACTAGGGTGAAGGAACACATAGCCGATGTCAAGCACCGTCGACAACAGTCTGCGGTTTGGGAGCATGTCAGTGATGGACCGAATCATTCTATTAAGTTTGACAAGCCTTTGGTTCTCGTTAAGGAGAAGAGAAACATTCCTAGAATGTTGCGTGAGGCTATTGAGATAATGAAATATCCAAACTTTAATAGAATGGAAAGAAGCTTGTCTCTACCACCAGCTTGGGATCCAGTTGTTCATCTGATAAAGGAACAGTCTAGACATAAACCGTGAGGCTGATGTATTTGGCGGTGGTGACCATTCCCCCCCTTTTTAGTACTGGCAACATTTTTTCAAAATTATTTTTAAATTTCCTTATTAATCAAAATTGTATGTTTTGGTTTAATGCATGATGATCTTAAGATGTACTACAAATGTTTTTTTTGAAAAGAGTTGTCCCGCTGAGTTTCTTGCCGGTCCCAATTTTGGGATACTTTCCTAACAATACAATCATACAAAGGAAGGAAATACTTCTCAGGCAGTGGCGTAGGGATAGAACCGGCGTAGATTATTTATTTTGTCTCTTGTCTTCATTCTGAAAATATTTGTAATGAATAACTAGCTTAATTTGCAAATTTTGTATGTACAGCCACCCTTAAAATTTATTGTCTGTGGTTTAGTAATTTTTCTTTGGTGGGTAGATTTGTACTTATCTTTCTTATTTTGATGGAGGTAGATCTATCAAATTTCCTCCATTGTCAGTCATCCGCAGACCACGAACCCTGTAAAGTGTTCGAAACGTCGGAATGAAGTTAAAATTAGTTAATATACGCGAGTTTATCCGTTTTCATAGTTTTATTTCATGAGTAATCCTCGCGGTAACCGAAAAAAATATATTTTTTTGAGGTTCGATTTTTAGTCATTCTTTCTTGCATCAGTAAAAACAATCCTAAGGTACGTAATTACGTATCAGAGGTATTAGTCAAAAACATATCCCAGTGCACTTTAATTCTGTGTAATAAAATAAGAACGTCGTAACATATTTACAAGACGATACATATTTTTGCACTTGAGTGTACTATAGGTACGTAGCTTACGTATTCCACTATCTCGTGTTATGGTTGATAATTCGATTATTGCAATATTTTAGTATTCGAATAATACGAGTAGGTACTCGCTGTATGCAGTGTCCAAATATTCTAATACGCTTTTAAAAAAGAATACGTAAGAGAAAGTCACTTTACCAGCATTACAAAATTTTCTTTTAATATTCTAACGACAAACGGCTCGTAGCCACGTAAGCTTAGCGTTTCATTATAGGCGTTTAATATTATCCTGACGTTTCGGGCACGACATTACACCAGTGGTCGCACACAGATTATTTTAAAAAAGATCAACTCGTTTTAAAAATCCAATTTTCACGAAGGTACCCAAATCTTTCGGATATAAAATTAAGATCATATCAAAATAACAAATCAAATAGAGCTTTTAAAAGCATCGTTTGCCTCTAGCACCAGCCATAGATTATGGTTAGAGCTTGGCTTCGGTTAGACCTTTTCAGAGCGTTTTAAAGTCTTCCGAGATAAGAATATTTATGGTCAAATCTAACTTTTGAATTCCACTACATTCAATGCAGTGAAAGTATTGTTGGAATATAACTTAAACACGAAGAAAAGTTATCATCATCATCATCATATTCAGCCGTTATTCGCCCACTGCTGAGCATAGGCCTCTCTTCTTGTACGCCACTGGTCCCGGTCCTGAGCTAACCTTATCCAAAAGTTAACATACAAATTATCTTTATAAAAATGAAAATGTTTTTTGTTAAATGTACCTACATTGTCGTTGTTGTCCTTGTATTGTATTCGGACAAACACGCATGTTAAGAATAAGAATAAACTATTTTAAGGTCTTCATTAATTTATAATATAACATGTTTGCGAATCCCTGCAAAATACGAAAATGGTTTGTTTGTTCCCAACTTTATAAACCCCGGACCCGCAACGAACCAAGTTGTTGTTCCATGTCTATGAAAATATAAAATAAATTTCCAAGTAATATAATCAGGTGAATAAAAATTTACTACATTTTGTTTCTAAACTTAAAAATTATTTACTGACACAAGTATTTTATACTGTCGATGAATTTATGAATGAATACTAATCATTACATGACATACTCATTAATTTAAACTTGTTATCTTGTTGGGATAATTTAGCTTATAAGATTTGTTTCACCCTGACAGGGTCCATGTTGCACTATAAATATATATGTTATCATCTTCTAACACCATGGTTGACAATATATAAATTATAAATAGTTATTCATACGAGTATGTGGTGACCCTGTAAAACGGTATGTCATACAGTCAGACAGACGAACCGTTAAGTGATCCAATAAGGGGTCCTTGTTTACTTCAGAGGTATTTAACTACGAAACACTAAAAAATAGCTTTGTCAAATTTGTTGTAGGTAAGGTGCTCTGCATAAATTCCGAAATGAAAAGTGCTTAGAGTTTAAGATGAAGATCAATTAAAATGATGGGATAATGAAAATTGATTGAAGAACCAACTTAATTAAGCTTTTTATTGGAGGTTAACAAAGAGCCCGGCCGACATTATTATCCATCTTTTGACGTAAAGTCTTTTATTTTTAGTCTTTTATCGTTCAACTTAACGGCAACTGGCAATAGGACCGAAGATTTTGTGTAGGTAAATAAAGCTATCATACCATGACATATCTTCTAAAGTAGGTACGGCATAAAAAAGTAGTACCTACTAGATCACGTGACAGGTTTAGTCTTGTAACTGCTAAGTTTGCTACCAGGGTCGCGTTTTATAAAGTTACAATTTACAATTTTGCTGTTTGCCTCTCTAACGCACGCACATATTGGCTAGAAAGAGAGGCAAACAGCGAAATTGTAAATTGTAACTTTATAAAACGCGACCCAGGGTCCCGTTTCTCGAACGCTTGTAACTTGTAATACAAGTGGAAGTCTCTTTATAACACTATTAATTAGATAAGGACTTCCGCTTGCATTACAAGTTAAGATAGAAAAGCACTATATACACTTATTGCTGTTTCTGCGCGAGCTAAGCAATGGGCAAAGGCGAGTCATGACTTCAAAGTACATAGATATAATTACTTTAGTTCTTCCAAACAATGTATTTAGGACGCAACGACAAGGTATGTGGTGATAATGTAACTGATGGTGAAATTCAGCCGGACCATCATTGTCACAAGATTTCTGGGTGCGTAGACAAAATGCCAATCGCTAACGCTCAATCGTGAATCATGAACGAATGGCAACTATTAACTGTCTTTGTCGCAATAATAAGAAAGAGTGACAAAGAAAGAAATAGTTATTTATTATACAAGGGGGCAAAGTTGTTGTTTAACAACTGTCGTGCTAATATTGATACTTGAGCTAGCGAAAGTTAGCGAATGGTTCAAAAACTGGAATCTTGAGCATTGCGAAGGTCTCAAGGCACGAGAATTGAACAAACTTTGCCACCAAGTGTAATACAACTTTTATCACTATCGCGAGGAAATAAGATTACAAATCTCATCCAAATGTAAATTTACTTAAAAAACATTTAAAACTCAATGTCGAAACGTATCGTAGTATGGTACTTAAATATAGCCAATGGCTTACAAAGCAATTCACCAATGAGAATTGACCAATTTAACATATGGGCTCCGATTGCGCATGTTTACTACGGTCATACAGATCCACTTATACTAGGCAGTAGTGGGCCATAGGAATCCTAGAGTTACTCCAGGTAGTTAAATATAGCCATATGTCTTACAAAGTCACCAATGAGCATTGACCAATTTAACATGTGAACTCCGATTGGAATACTACGGTCATACAGATCCACTTATACTACGAGATTACTTTGCCTCACAAGTGAATAAGATGCGTTTTTACCCGCTCTTATTAAATGATAAAAGAACGCTTTACGAGCTAGTCAGGGGAAAAGTACGTTATGCTACTGAGCGTCAGCGATTGGCAAGTTGGCTACGCATTCGTATAAAAAAATGTACCTAATTTGCTTGTTAAGTCCCTATAACCCTATTTTCACTACCTACACGTTGGTAAGTATGTATCTCGATTAGTGCTTGAAACGAAGAATGTATATTTTAATACTTATTTATACGTTAAATTTGTGGTAACCTTGTCCTACTAGCTACTAGAGACGTTTTTCAATCTAACCGGGTGAGAGCCATGTAAGAACTCGGACACAGCGAAATGAAGAAAGGTGTCTGAGATGACTTCAGGCGTACTTATTCTGATTTGATATAAAAATAAGATGACGATTTCTTCGACATAACAATAATTTATTGACAAGTAAAATTATTCGAGAAAGATACAAAAAAAACAGTTACGACATCATCTTTCGACATTAAGTACTTACTTTCATTTCGATTTTTTTTCTTCATAATAATTATAGTGACACAATGTGTAACCTCAATGATTTATTGTGATTGCTGAGGCTCGTTTCTCAAAAGCTTGTAACTTGTAATACAGAAATCAACCTCTCACGTGCAAATTCTCGCACAAAATTTCAAGCATAACCTGGCAACAGTATTCAAAGTCCACAAATACCTAATTTTATCAAACTGTCACATTTTACTGCTGATACGTGCGGGTAAGTTAACATAGCTTAGCTCGTACGTGCAAATTTCAAATTATCCCTATATTCAAATAGGGTCGTCCATCATGCTACATTCACGTATCATCAATACCTTCAAATGCACCACATATAATGCATTCACAGGGAACGTGTTAATAAGATAAGGACTTCCGCTTGTATTACAAGTTACAAGTATTCGAGAAATAGGCCCCTGGTCAGTCATCAGTAGATTGAATCGGTCGTACATCGGTAAATATCCTAAGAATTCTTCTTAAGCTTTCTTTTGTTTTCTAATGCATCATTCCGGTGTGTTGCTAACTTGTGAAGTGAACTGAAATATCATCGAGAGAGTCAAATTGTTTAATCCGTAGTCATTTGGAAACGGCTTAACACTTTAATTGCGGACGAGTGCTACGCTCTACTAATACTACGCTCGTAGCCGATGCCGTGATTTTTCCGCTTTGTAGCGAAAATGGACCTCCCACAGAGAACTCCCCTCGGGAGTTCCCCGCGCTCAAAGTGTTAAGACAAAAAGTAGGTAGGCACTAATGTGTTAAAGGGTTATCCAAAACACAGTCTAAAATGTTGTTTCACTTTAAAAGATACAAATAAAACTCTAATACTCGTAGGTTTTTGGCCTAGACCGTGATTGTTTTATACGTATAACCTCAAATTATATGACACACAATAGGCTACGAATGTTTCGATGAAGTTCTGCTCAGAATAACCCTCCGAAGGGCTAATAAGACGCTTTTACAGGAGAAGCGCCTGATATTGCAGAAAAGCCTCATCAAGGGACCAATGAGAGAATTAGGACCCAAGGGTCCTTGTGCAAGGGCCAGTTTTAATTGAAAATGTGACCTAAAAGGTTTTTATTATTGGCAATATGGTGACATAAGGTGGTTAGTGTAAGATCAAGGAACATGAATGCTACGAGATCTAGACTACAATAAAAAAGAACTAATTCAATCAGTATCTGTGAGCTGTGAGTGCCTTTTAGTTGCTGTTTCGACTCGGTATTTAAAAAAAAATCCAGTGCTCTTGTATTTCTTTTTTCGCTAGATTTTAATCCATACATCAAAAATAGGAAACAAAACATCATCTTATACAAAAATCACAACTGTGTCACGTTTTTTAGGGACACAAAATAAGACAACGAAAAGAATTTTGACCCATTTACCACATAGCGGAATTATAAATAAATTGTGAATAGTTCTATGAAGGTAATTGTATACAAGGTATTTCCACCGTTATGAAACGTTCCAGTAAAACGAAGAATTCTTAGCTAAAACACAGGAACAATAACATTCTCTCGACATGCCTTCAAGCGTCTCCGAGATTAGCTTCCTGGGAGCTTGCCTATTGAAGTTAGACGTCACACGGGGTACAGTAGCCGTACCATGAGTTCCCAATTCCCAAGTAACAGATACGTTAGGTTAGGTTAGTTTACTCGATAACAACCACAATGTCGTAATAGATGTGCGTACCATAAAACAAATCAACTGCGAAAAACTCTCGCTCCAATTTCACCATGATAACAAATGCATTGTAAATTTACTGTTTCTCCAATTGGTGTGTCTATAGGCTACAGATACAGCTTACCATCGGAAGGGCCGTGCGTTTGTTTGCCACCAACATAAAATGTAGTTCAGGAACTTTAATAAATCAGCAATAAATAACTACTTATTTGTGGAGAAAAACTACAATTGTCACAAAGAACACGACAATTGCAGCGACATTCCGACTTAAGCCGAACCTCATGTCAAGATTATTTAAAATTATACTAAACCTTGCGATAATTGTCACGGGTTTCGGAAAATAAATAGTAATTTATTAATGTTGTTAGTAATCATTTTAATGTTGGTGGCAAACGAGCACATGGACCGTCCGACAGTAAGCGGTAGCCGTAGCTTATGGAGGCCTGTGACGTCAGTAACAGTGATAATAATATTATACAATTGTCACACTTGTAATTATGGTAAAATAGGCCACTGGTTGTCACCGGCTTCCTTTGGATTGCCGGTCCAAACGTGCTTCCTCGATACGTAAAAAGCTGTCCATGGCGATTGCTCGAATATAACAGTACCAGCGATAATATATAATGTTTTACGTATCGACTCATGGTACGGCTACAGTTAGGTAAATATTAGGTGTAACGTTTACAACCCCCGACGTGTGAAGTTCTCTTACTAATAATATTAAGCTTAAGGTGTACAAACAAGTACAGGTTTAGTACGTCGATAGACGAAGTAAAAAAGTGGCCTTTAGTTATCTTTTCCTGTCTCCTGTTTCTGTGCACACGGATTTCTTTTGCAAATTTTTTGTCTGATTTAGAAACTTTATTACATTTTTGTTCGTTATGAGATTCATGACATCATGGTATGGTATTTATGAATCTTGATTTTTATTGATTGAACAAGAATAATATAGGTTATAAGCGTTAAAACTAATAAAACTATCTAGCAGAATAAAATGGAATGCTGATTTTTTCTAAAAGGAGCGGGTATCAGTGGAGATCTGCTTGCAACGACATTAGTACAACATTTTTTTTAGAAACTTAACTAAAAACAAAACTTCAAATAAAAAATAATTATCTACACAAAGAACAACCTTTCGAGGAGGTATGCCTACAGCATGAAATCAGCCCCATATTCCAGTCTGTCTCAGTACAAGTCGGTAGATCTATGCGCTTAGTAAACTGAATTAACTTCATAGTTAATATAAGTATTATCAAAGAGCATAATGAAACAAGCAACTGCTAATTCTAGGGTAGCTTATAACATCGTAGCATCGTCCACATTCTTAAATAGCCCACCATTTTAAACCTTATAACAAAGTCATAAGGTTCACGTATAAAAGCGGTGAAGTGTTGCTATTAGTACCAGTTGCTTAGCCTGTTCCAGTCCCAATTGCTTTAGCTCGAGTCCGGTTCGAAGAATCGACTTAATTCAATAAACTTAGAAATTGTAGTGAACATTTTTCAATGAACTCAGGGCGAAGTAAGATATTTTCTATTAAAATGTAGTTCATCGCATAATTAATTACAAATCTATTTTCATGTCTTAAAGCGATATGCAACAATTATTTAAGAGGCTGTCACATATACATATTATACAGGGTGGAAAGGGATGATGTTTCTTCCCAATACCGATCGAGTCTACCAACTATTATGATGAAGTTTCAGTATAGTACCAACAATTTTTTTTAAAGATATTACTACGTATCTTTAAAAAAATGTAACCCCTCATAGGTACAAAGTGAGTAATTATCAATTCTCGGCGGGGGTGAGCTGTTTTCATACTAAATGACATGTATCACGTGACATTTAGTATGAAAACGGCTCACCCCGCCGAGCATTGGTGATTAGTTAAGAGTTCAATTGTATGGAAAATTCAATTTTCCATGTACGCTTTCGATGTTGGTCCAATACTGAAAGTTCATCTTAATGGTTGATAGACTTGGTCGGAAGCGGGAAGGAACGTCGTCCCTTTCCACCTTGTATTCTTCTACATGATCAAATTACAGTTATGTTATGGTGATGATGTTTCTATCTAATGACACCGGAACCAGTTTTCAGCGAATCGATAGATCATTTCTTAAACTTGAAACCTGTTTTGTGCCTCTACTATCCGAACGATAGAGTTGGGTTAGCTCGGATAAGTTCTTATTATTATCGACAACTGCTTATTAAGAATAAAATCGTATTTGTTTTCAAGGTAGGGATACAATATTGAAAGACCAATAAAATCTATTTGGGGCTAACGCAATGATAAGGTATCCATCTCGATAACCAAGGAGTACCCCGAACGATAGAAATAAGCTTTCGGTTAAATATTGCGTAAATCCATTCAAGATACCGAAAATAACATTTGTATTGTATTGTATTGTATTCTGGCCATTTTTTCCGCAACTCGACTTCAAACGTGCCCATTTTGCGTGGTCACAACACTGGTCCAGTACTTGTTAGGGACTTCACGTACACCCTTGAATTTCTTCGCAAGTTTATGCAGGTTTCCTCGCGATGGTTTCCTTCACCGAAAAACAACATTAAAATCAACTCAATCGAATCAAGCACACTTATAATAAGTATACAAATTAGGTGACATTTTCATCGCCTCTTTGATTTCTGGAAGAAGCAAATATTTGCCTGTCGCCATAAATTATTCAACAGACTTGGGATGTTTGTCTGTCAATCAACAATGGACATTCACTTTATTTGTTTATGCCTTGAGGCCGAACATTGGGAATCGGGAGTAAGGGGAAAGAGAATTACGATGTATCCCAATACTACGATAAGGTTTTTTTATCTTACTTTATTTTCAAATCTATACAATTTATGTACACAATATAAATCTCTAACCTAACCTAACCTACATCTATGATTGACCCTTGTGAATGGCATGGTACCGAAGATGCTCGCGGCATTTCCTTGCTGTATCGCAATGCTGATGCGTTGTGCGAGGAAATCGCCAGGTCTTTAGTTACCTACTTCATCCATTCGTTTCGCGATTTTAGCAAACAATTTGCGTGCGCTGAGGCCCAGGAACCTAAAATTTTTACGCCAAACTGTACAAAATCGTTATTTTTGCCTAATATGTATTACGTTTAAAAAATTCAACCGCCTTAAATGTACGTAGTTCGTTGAAGATGGGACGCTCCCAAAAAGTCTCGCATAATCCGGACCTGCAGAGCTGTTTAGAAGAGAGTTGTATGTTGCATATATATAACAATTAATAAAAATAGTTTTTCTTATTTATTTATTTTTTTCATAAATAATAAGAAGCGGTGGATGCTGATCTTTTTGGGTGCGTATCATAATGAGTACGCACTTTTAGTATAATTACAGTTTACAAACGTTCATAACGTATACTAACGGTAGGTATAATGTATTAAACATCTATTTCCAAATAGTATAATACAAAAATAATATAACGTTAATAATATATACCGTTGTTTAGTCTAACGTACATATTAACGAATTCCGTTTCATATATCAATATAAAGGTATAAAAGTTAAAACATATACTAACATCTGATATAACGATATAAATATAACTGCCAGAAAAGTAAGAAAGTTAGGTTAAGTTCTACAAAAAGGTATACGTTATATTACTTACCCTTTTCAATCCGTTCTAGCCTCGAAACCTAAGTAAAGCAATCCAAGTAATAAATCAGGGTAAAACCGACTTGGATTGGTTAGGTTTCGAGCGTAGTTTCCCGGATAAATAAAAGACTTACTTACTTTTAATTCATTGTTTACGCATCGTCATCCTTGCGAACCCAAAAAAAGGGGGGACGGGGGGGCGTAGCCCCCCACAAGGGGGGCTCGGGGGCGGAGCCCCCCGCATTAAAAAATAAATTTGTACATCCCCTACTCTAACCTGGATAGGTTCGTTAGGTACCTTTTATCCCTTAGAGCAGAAATAGAAGCCCGCAGCGGGGCTTCGTCGACCGGTTCCCAGGTCTAAATCGCTTCCTATACGGATACGGCTTAATAAACGGATAAATAGTAAATCAATTCAAATGAAATATAATGATAATTCTATAGTTTAATTATAAAAAAATTTTAGGGGCTTATATTTTGTGTAAGATAGTTGTTTTGTATATTAGATTATTTCAATGTTATACCAATTAATCATTATCGTAAATGATATTATATGTTACGTTCATTATACATTTTACAATTATTCATTGAATAATTATTTCTTTTATACGTTATATTTATTACACGTTAGGCATTATACATTTATACAAACTGAATTTATACATTATGATTAATATAGCATAAGTTCGTATACGTTATATTACTTACCCACTCTACGAAATTCGATCGTTACACAAAACGTGATTGGTTGATTTCGTAGAACGGGGGATAGAACAGAGAATGCTCTTTTGGTTTGAATGCACTTTTATGATGAAATATACCATTCGTCAGTAAAATTAAAAAAATGTAAACAAACTTAAGAACATGCATTATTCCATAATCACGCTTTTAGAGAACATAATCTTGGTTTTATTATCAACATAAAACCTTAAACCTTGAGTACACATAGGTACATTTTTTGTAAAAATTATTGACATTTATTAGTAAGACGAAGACGTCACAACAAAATTTTTTTTTTGTACGTAAATGACAAATGACATATAAATATAGTAGTGTATAAAAGCCGATATGAATGGTGGATGGAATGATAAAGCAACTATGGAAACCAAAAAGCCACCGATTCGGTATTTGAATGATTACAACTGTCATACATGTTTCATAATGTCAAAAATGTATGCGCACAAAAATGCGACTCGGCACTAGTCCCTTATCTGTAACCATTGCTCTAAATTTCAAGCACTGTACAGTTCACAAATCCCGCAGATTTACGGCGAAGCCAGCCGTATTTTCCCGAACAAAACGAACGTTGAAATAATTTAAAAACTCTGATTTATCGTCGAGTTCCCATTTTGTTTTGTGGAATGCCTGAGTAGTTTAATGGATTGGACTGGAGACGAGGACATTTTTAAACGAATCGTTTCCGCCATTCTTCGCAACTTTCTTCGTAGCAACATCGTATTCAAATTCCCGACAGAAATATCATTTAAAAATATTTTATTAGTATTTCAGAGTTCCAGAGGATGCTAATCGTAAGCGGTAGAGGATTCTCTTAACGGTCTCCGTACTTCGTAGTAATGTTGCCTGCGAATATACACCTCAATAGAAAATAAAGACCACTGGGTTTTTTTTAAACTTAAAACATAGTTATTTTCAATAACTGTAAATAAATAAATAAATTACATTATTTTCAATTAAAATTGTATTCATTATTACAGTTTAAGTTTATTGATGTAACAATTTAATTTAGACTTGATTTAGACACGCTTAATAACCTCTAATAAAGTAGCAATCGGGAGAGGGCTTTTATTTTCTTTTCAGTGGCATATATATTTTATTCCTGTTCTCTAGATATATTTAAGTATCTATAACATTATTATTTTACGTTAATAAGTGTCCACAATAGAAGCCTTAGCCCTAGCGTAGGTGTTATTGTATTATATATTATCTATATCGCTTAGGAGAGGAAAATGTCCTTGAGGTAGAACCATCTGGCCCTTAAATTAGCAACATAGGTATTTCAAAATGCACATATTTTTTCCAAAAATGGTGTCTAAATTTTATATAGCTTCCAATAATGCTTCAAGCAACTTGCCCAATTTAACCCACATCAAAAAGATCACCTACATAAGACTAACACATGCATTACACACTTCTTACGAATACTGTGCATGCGAGTTTCTAAACTAATCGGAAATGAAGTCTTGTTTTCTGTGATCAAAGTAAAGGCAGACCCAGAGTTGTAAACAGAAATATATTCCGCCTCCCTTGAGGATAAAGCTACTGTTTTCTGTAGCGGTGACGTAATATATGAAAGGAGCAAGACTGGTGCAGTTTTCTTAGATTTTTATTTGGTTTTATTTACCAAACATGCATGTTATAACTGGCTGTAGCAAACAGCACCAACAAAGTACAAACGGAAAGTAATGAATTCTAGATTTTGAGAGCACAGCAAATTTATGCATTCATGTCTCTGTTACACTGAGTCGTCGTTTTTGTTAGTTATCCTTTTCATCACAGTTGCCTGATTTATGCTATATTATATTCTATTATATTATTATATTCGTTGCAATAAAAATCATATACCTAATTACTAGGAGTCTGCTATCGCGTATTTTTTTGTACCAAATTCTATTTAATAAACTGCGATCACAATCATAATTTAAAAAAATAACTAGGACCTAGCAACTAGATACTTATACAGCATAGACTGATATCCTAGTTATGTAGTCTAAGTATCACTAATTATTATATACTCCCACCTACATCTATATGATATTTTTGTTTTACTTAAAAGTAAACAGTAAATAAACACAGATAACGAATTTCAATGTCTTGTTAAATTACCTCGTACAAAGTCTACAAAATATTTAGTTGTTACAATCTGTATGCACTGTGTATTTTATATCTTCTGCTACGATTGAAAACTACATTGTATTCTCAATAGGTTATTGAAAAGCTATAACTTCAAGATGTAGTCTGGCGAGAACTATAAGTATTGCGTGGCTGCAAACTTTAGCGTGTGCCAGTTATTTTCTGGGTTAATTACAACAAAATTGTACATCATCATACATCATCAGCCTATAATAGTCCACTGCAGGACGTAGGGCTCTCCTATTAACTATGCGTAGAGACATTAGGAGGTAAATGCCCATAATCGCCACGCTGGGCACGCGTATTGGCGATCGCAGTAATGTGTCCACTATGATGACGCTGCTGCCCGTCATCAATCTTTTATCAAATAATGGTCAGTGACATTTAAATCCCTTAGTCGACTCTTACGACACCCGCAGGAGGAGTTGGGGTGGTGACAAATGTATTCTTACTGCCGTCACCACACGGCAAAAAGTACGCACGGCAAAGTTTATATACATTTATGTTTAATGTCTATGTTGTGTCACGAATTAATGTTTTTTTCTTTCTTTCTTTCTTAATTGGTCACCCTTTTTCAGTGCCAAAAGTTGTTACACAAAATTTTACTTCGTAACACAAACATTATGACGTTAAATTATGTTTTTTTGCTATCGACCCTTCTATGCATTCTACACATGTACGTACTAGTAAATTGGAGCGAGTGAGATAATAGGATTTAACACATTCAAACGTTAGCGACTGCCGTCGAGTGAACGTCATAGTAATGTAATGATACTGGACCGCCAATTGAATTTTATTAAATTTGAATCGGTCTTGCAGTTTTCGTAGTTACATAATGTATCATGTCATGCTTATAGTCTTATGAATTCAATAATTATTGTAAGTACTAGCCAAAGTTGAGCAAAAAGTAATCTGATTACTTCTGTCAATTATGTTTGCTTGTGTACTTTGTAATCTACATTACAACGTATACACACAAATGTAATCGGAAGGAATAATCATAATCATATTACTTTTTGCTCAACTCTCTGTTTTATAACGTAACGTAATAAATGTTATGAAAAATATAAATCTAAGTTACAATTTGAAAAATACACGTTACAAATATAAATTCAAGCTCTTATTAACCATCGAGTGGACAACTTTTTCTGACTGACGATGTTCTAGTTCCAGTTTACAGTACAAATCCTTGTATCTAGTCCCTATTTCATGATAGTGACAGGTGTGAATGTGACTATTGTAGATCCTGTGGTTTGACTTGACGTTATCTTAACAGTTATTATATTCAGTCATTTCTTATGAGCAGGGCCTATTTCTCGAAAGCTTGTAACTTGTAATACGTAGGTTGCCCTGAAAGTTTCGGGAATCGGAAAAAATACGCATTTTAATGAAATAAAAGTACTTTTATTGTTTTTCAAAGTATTCTCCTTTGTGTTTAATACACTTTTTCATTCTCTGAAACCAGTTTTTAAAACAGTTATTGAAGTCTGAAGTGGGGGTTGACAAAATGGCCATTTTATAAGCGTCGACTACTTCTTCCGCGGTCTGAAAACGCTGACCACGCAACCGATTCTTTATTTTCGGGAAAGTAAACAAATCGTTGGGACTTAGGTCGGGGCTGTACGGAGGATGGTCCAGTAATTCGACGTTTTCGCCCTTCAGATAGTCGTCTGTTTTCTGAGCGGTGTGAGGGCTGGCATTATCATGGTGTAGTATAATACGGCGGTTAGGGTTAGTTTTTCGCAGTTCAGCAAAAACAATCGGTAAACAAACGCCTATATACCAATCGGCATTGACAGTTCTTCGATCTTCAAGAGCGATAGTCGCCACGTGACCCGATTTGGAGACAAACGTGGCTACCATTTTTTTGATCGTGCTGCGAGAACGAACAACTTTTGTCGGCTTCGGTTCGTCTTCGTAAACCCAAACTCGAGATTGGTTTTTCGATTCAGGCTCATATGCGTAAATCCATGATTCGTCACCTGACACAATACTAAAAACGGCATTTGAGCTTCCTCCATTAAATCTTTTTAAAGTTTTGCGGCACCAATTGACACGTACCGTTTTCTGGTCGTCAGATAACAAGTGAGGAATCCACCGGGAAAATAACTTCCGCACGCCCAACTCTTGTTGTAAAATAACTTGTACCTGACTCATTCCAATGCCTAAAGTCTCCTGAATCTCCCGATATGTAACATGCCTATCTTCCTTTATCAGTTGGCGAACAACATCGATGTTTTGATCGGTAACGGCCGTTTTCGGTCGACCCTCACGTACGTCATCCGCAAGAGACACACGGCCACGTTGGAATTCCGAATACCACCTGTATATGGTCGTCTTTGAAGGTGCTTCACTACTAAAAGCAATAGTTAATCGGTCTCCACATTGTTGTTGTGTTAATCCACTTTTAAAGTCATAATAAATCATTGCTCTAAAACTTTCGCGGGACAGCTCCATTTTCACCAGCGACTCAACGACTTTAAAAAACAATTGAAAATCGGACATTGTTTTTTTTTTCTAAGTGGCCAGTGTTTTCGAATAATGAGACTATGCTTGTAAGAAAGAGGTATAACACATGTCAAATATACGTTCCTAAGTATTAAATTCCCGAAATTTTCAGGGCATCCTACGTACAAGCGGAAGTCCCTATCTAATTAATAGTGCTAAAAAGAGACTTCCACTTGTATTACAAGTTACAAGCTTTCGACAAATGGTCCCCTGAGCTGTTTTCGGTGGAGGAATTTTAAACTTTTTCTACACTCATCATTTCCTTTGACTTCTTGATATGATATATGAAGGGAAAATTAAGAAACGAAGATCAAGGGGAATTTACATGGACCATTGAAAATAAAACACAAAAGCGTAATTATTGTCTTATTTTGTTATAAATTTGCTCCTTTTTGCTTTCAACAATGTAGTAGGTAACTAAAATACAGGCATTATAATTTAAGTCCTTATATCCTACAAGCTACGAGTATTTTGCTTTGTCTACCAACAAAGTAACAGCTTACCAAAATGAAATTTAATATTTGCTGTACTGTTTCATTGTAGAGTCCGCTTTACATTAAGTTCACGATTTAGGAAAAGTAAAGCGCAAGCATTCTGTATTTTGGTAAAACTCTAGCTCTGTGCCTTGGAGGTCGTATAGTTGCCGCTTAAAACGCTAAAACACTATATATCTTTGAGAACCCCGCTCTATAACCGCCGTTAGTGCTATAGCGGTTCCGGAGAAGTTACTTAACAGCGTCTCACGCTGTGAAGACATGCTTTGCAGACATAATAACAGATATTCTGAAAAATAAACCGAGGATTACAACGAGAATGTCCGGTTGTCTCCGTATCATGAAGACGATGTGAGCGCAGTTATTTTATGTTATGGGAATTGATTTTTATTTTATTTGGTTCCTATTCAGAATTATAAGGCCAACTTTTTACGATTTTCAAGTTACATAAAATCAAATCTCTAGTCTATTTTTGAACGGTTAATAATGTAAAACCTGAAATATTTTACATGAAATTGAGGTTGTATATATCGAAGATTTTAAAAACTTTGGGTTATTTGGATTACACCGAAAAAATATTATACCACTTAAAAATTAATTTTACGACCACGAACCCTGTATAAAGTGTTCTAAACGTCGGAATGAAGTTAAAGTTAATTAACATACGCGAGTTTATCCGTTTTCATAGTTTTATTTCATGAGTAATCCTCGCGGTAACCGAAGAAAATATTATGAAGTTTGGCACATTATGTAATTTTAGTTACAGCTACGAGTACTTAAGCAATTGAACATTCATCCCAAAATGAGAATTCGGTAATCGCGCAGAAAAATGCTTATAAAAAATGTTTATATAAAATATCGATTATTACGATAATATTTCAGTTAAGCAAGTATAAAGTTCCTAAAACATTAACCCGCTTCTACACGAGCAATAAAAATCAAATAAAGAAAAGCCCTGCGTGGTCGGGCCATTAGGTCTGGCCTAACTGGCACATGAATCACCGTCGCATTGTGCGTTCTGATGAAGCGGTGCTTTGTACGGATACTATCGGAACTTTTTACAAGACTGCGTGGAGAAAATAGGAATTTAACTGTGTTTTACGGCCATTTAGAAGCTTTAAATCGTTATCGCGTTTAAGGTGGAACGCTTTTCATTCAAAAAACAAATGTGAATCGTACATTTTATAGCTCCAGTGGAGCCGCACCCTTATTACGCAGGTAATTTCTCTTTGGCTTCTGAATTAATTTTCAAGTTATATTATACGTAATTAGGCCTTAAGACACCCGTTTGTACCTATTAGGAAACTCCCTACGCTCGTTTCATAAAACCACACTCGTCCTTTAATGCGTCTCAATACATACACTTGCATAGAATACTATTTCATTTAAGTCATTACTTATATAACACCACTATCATACCATTCATTAAGCTCATCTGTGCTCTCCGAAACTAAAGCCCCGGAAACGGAAACCAAGTTAGTCTGACGGATGCTCGCCAACTTGGACACTGTAGGTTGCTGAAAGAAGGCGCTGACCGTTAATAAGTCCTTCGGAATGGTTCTTTTCAACTAAATTAGTAGGAAAACTTATTTAGTAGGAAATCGAATACATTGTAGCATTTTGAATAAGTACATTATTATATTGACACATAATTAGACTAAAATTTTCATCGTCATCATTTCAGCCATAAGACGTCCATTGCTGAACATAGGCCTCCTCTTTGGACCCCCACAGACACCGGTTGGAAGCGACCTGCATCCAGCGTCTCCCGGTCTCTTCTTCATACGATCGTCTATCCATCTCGTGGGTTGACGTCCTACTCTGCGTTTGCCAAACCATGGTCTCCACTCGAGCACTGGACCCCATCGGCCATCTGCTCTGGGTGCAATGTCCCCTTGCCATTTCAAGTTTTTTTTTTATCAGCCTGGTTTAGTGTCCCACTGCTGGGCAAAGGCCTCCCCTCTTTTCCTCCGTTCGGCCCTGTCATCACATTTCCCCTTCCAATTTGGATAGAATGCGTCCAGGTCATCCCACCATCTCCTTCTCGGTCTGCCAATGCCCATCTGTAGTAAAATTATATGAACGCTAAATTAGAATATTTTATTGTAATAAATAGATAGTAAATAAACATTATTTGATGGACTGCCTTATATTAAGAGTTCGCTCCAAGAGTCAACTCCGCGCTGAGATCCACGATTCGTCTGTCAGGGGGTTACCATGACGTACTAATACGATTCAGTTTAGTTCAGGGAAAAGGACAGAGATATACGACTCGTATAGCCTTGTCCCTTTCTCTCGACCTAAACTGAGCCGCATTAGTACGTCATGGCAACCCCCCAGGCCATGTAAACATAACAGTTACTGAATGGAGTTGTTTTACCTAGAGTAAGACAGGGCGCTATAAATAAAGTGAGAGTCCGCTAGCGCCTCTCGCATATGCAGTCGTTAGAAAGTGACAGCAACGACGACAAACGATACACACGTGACAATCATAAGGCTACAGTTGTCACAGCTGTGGCCACTGTGTACCATCACATTCTTTACTAGCCAATTGGCTAGATTACCTATTACCTACCAGCGTCGCGGTAAAAAAATATTCTTAGTCGCGCATTTTAGGGGCAATAGACATATCGACGGTAGAAAGGCTAATTGGCTTAAGCGACACTTTGGGCGATATTGAGTTATTTATATCATCGGAATCGTCATTCTCCGTCGATTGAGCTCGGTTTCATAGCGATCAGACGATTTTGATGGCGGTTAACACTTCTGAAATTTGGTACAGCGTTAAAAAAATCAAGGCATGAAGCAACACAAAAAATTGCATTTTTTAATGAAACGTGACTTGACCCACAAACATGTTTGGTTGGTTCCCGCTTAAGCGGTTTTTACTTTCCCAACTTTGCCATTCGTTTTGATTTGAACCTTTTGGCTTCGCTCCATCACACACGAGCATAGTCGTTTAAGTCAATTGAACTTCAACAAAAAAGTGCCACCATAGGCGTTTGAAGCATTTAGCCTCCATTTAAAATAAAAGAAGCATGTCGCTTGAACCATTTAGCTCTTCCCAATTTTTTAGGGCATGGGTCGCTTCAACCAAATACGTAAAACCCTACACCATAAAATGTATGTTACTTAAGCATTTTGAACCTCTTTTTATAGATGAGAATGTCGGTTGAAATAGAATATTTGTTTGACCTGTGTCATTTAAATCCTTATAATAAAATCATAATGCATCATATCAGTGTAGCTTAAATCATCAAAAATTTCTATGAGAAACTTTTGACTCGGCGGTACAATCACACTCTTGCCGCCGTCGGTGCTTTTTGAGCCGCTCGCCTATAACTACCGCCGCCCCCCGCGCGGGCGCGTCGATCACTTGTAGTCTGTGCCGGTAGGCGCATGTGCCGTAGTGATTTGTGTGTGATAATGAAATCGTGTATTTAACATTATGAAATAATTTAATTATTTTCATTGTTATTTCTTGATTATTTAATAATAATTAAAGCTTAAGTCTAAATACTTACATACGTATTTCTGCCGCTTATATTGTAAAAAAAAACTGACTACAGATATAATAAAAATTAAGATTAAAAAATGTAACGTAACTATCAAGCGTAGTTATAAATTAATTAAAGATGTTAGGCAAAAAGAGCATTTTTTTCCAATAAAAGCAACAGAAAGGTTATTGCGGATGAAACTCTGTAATCAATATCCGCAACTTTTCTAAGACTGATTCTGCCAAATAACTATCTAATTATGTTATTAGAAGCAAATATTATTCTTTATATAGCAACAAAAATTGAGAAAAACGATTTTCATTCATTTTGTTTTCTTTAGACCTGCAGAGTCATTATACCTTTGTCTCTAAATATCCGAGCTTCAACCACCATGTTTAATCATATTCATATAATTCCTGAGATTTAAGCAATCCGTTTTTCAATGAGTGTGTGTCATTAAGTCAATTAGAATCGCCACTTATTTCCATTAAAGAATCAGTTAAACTGTTTCGCCTTACCCCGTTGTATAGTAAAAATAGCGCTTAGCTCATTTAGCCTTCTTTTTAAAAAAGTGCACTTGTACACTACAGTCATTTGACTTGCCTCCGGCGGCAGACGCTGTTGGTATTTGAACCAATTAGCCTTTCTCTCATTTTTAGCAGATTTGTCTTAAGCGACCTTTATTTCGAGACATAATAAACTAATTTTATCAAGGTAGGAACCAAAGTATGCGCCTTTATATCTTGAATATTTGATGGCAGTTGCGTTACAATATACCTGTTACTTTTTTTGCGGCGATTTTTTTTCTAAAAAATAAAACTTTAAACGGCTCTCCTGTAAAGTTCATAAAATGTCGGTTAAGTCAATTAGCCTTTCTACCGTCGATATTACGCTTACGATTATCGTTACAAAAGCAACTAATAAGAAAGCGATACACAGTACTATTTCTGCTTACTCAAAATGTCTCGACATCTCCGAAAAGTCAGCAGTATCTCATGTTACTGAATATCTTGGCAAAAAAGTAGACAGACATGACAGGGCGACCGATATACAAACAATTACATTAGTCGCTGGAAGTTTGCCAATGAACCAAGATTATTCGTTGCCAGATTATTGCTAATGGCTCGCGAATATCGTTAATTATGAAAATATTGCTTCTAGTTAAGCTGCCTTTTATAGAGAATTATTCAAATCATTACTGTGACTTATTACTGCTTGCAATTAGGTACTTCTCAAGCTATTTAGTCCAGGGGATACCTTCATTTCAATAGGTCAGTCCTGGGTGCTAAGACAAGTTGCCAATCGCTAACGCTTAGTCGTCAATCGTATACGTAAACAAAAGCTAACTGTCTTTGTCGCACTAATGAAAGAGTGACAGAGAGGGAAACTACGTTACGCTACTAAGTGTTAGCGATTGGCAACTTGGCTGGTGTCAGACGTAGAACGGCTCCTACGAAAATCATCGAAAGTCAAAAGAAAGTTATTCTGACATTCGATGATTTACGTAGGGGCATTTATAATTATACATACCACAATCAGGAGTATTAAGGTAAGTTTCTGGTTTATTAAAATAAAAC
>JALPQI010005196.1:0-62581 GCA_025490895.1 Thaumatotibia leucotreta | reverse complement strand
GCTCTGGTCTTGGAGTCGGACTGACATTTGATTGTGGCGCTCTCGTACAAACACTTCAACACCTCGATATAGCGGTAGTCGACTTGGCACCGTTGGAGAGACTGTAGTAGTACTATCCAGGTTTCGATCGAATCGAAGGCTTTCTCGTAGTCCACAAACGCTAAACAGAGGGGCAGGTTATACTCTTCGGTCTTCTGTATAACCTGGCGAAGCGTATGGATGTGGTCTACGGTACTAAAGCCTCTTCGGAAACCGGCTTGTTCGGGGGGCTGGAAGTCATCAAGCCTGCGTGCAAGACGATTCGTAATGATTCTTGAAAACAGCTTATAGACATGGCTCAGAAGTGAGATGGGTCGGTAGTTCTTCAATAAAGCGTTGTCACCTTTTTGAAGAACAGTACCACCACACCTCTGTTCCATGCCTTTGGCGTTCTCCCTTCTAGTAAGACGGAATTGAACAACTTCTGAAGGGCCGTAAGGATCGGTTTACCACCCGCCTTCAGAAGCTCAGCTGTAATTCCGTCCTCCTCAGGCGCCTTGTTATTTTTGAGCTGTTCAAGAGCCATTCTAATCTCGCACAGGCTGATGCCCTGGATGTCTTCTGTTAAGGGACTTATACCTATTTAAAATAAATGAAACAAGACTGTGTATGATAAAATGTTTTTATTCAAATGCGAAACAAAAGTAAAATCAGCTAAAACTTATTTATATTTAGAAAACAAAAAACAAAATTACTTCTAGTACATAAAAATAAACAAAAATATTTTTTGTGAAAACTTATTCAGTCTTATTAAGTAACATCACAATTATCGAATTAGTAGATTGCATACCGAGGACAGTAAAGTTATGTAAATTACAGACCTTGGCCGGAAAAAGTATAAAATCACCTGTTTTTCTACCTTAACTTCACTTTCGCCCACTAAATTCACAGAAGGGCTAGTATAAATGTAAGCTTATTGTATTTGACATTCAATTTAAATTTTCATTCAAAATTCATTTCATTCAATAAAAAATTAATGCAATTACATTTACCAGAAATAAAAGTCCCATAGTATTCGACTACAAAATTAATGGCTTATCATTACAACGAGTATCTGTCATTAGAGATCTTGGAGTTATGTTTGACTCAAAGTTAACATTCAACGCATATTGTCAAAAAAACATATAGACTTCTAGGATTCATATACAGAACCACAAAACCATTCAAAAATATCAAATGTTTACTTACTTTCATGCTTTGATCAGAAGTTCACTAGATTATTGTTCTACTGTTTGGTCACCATACTATAACATCCACATAGACCGACTGCGTAATTTAGTGTATGAATTCAGACTTAAGGGTAAAGTAGGTACTTACCTACGAAGACCGACTGGATCATTTTAAAATAGACAGTTTACAAAACAGAAGAAGTTTGAATGATCTTGTAATGCTGTAAAATGATTATTAATAAGATAGACTCTGATGCAGTTAGCAATCTACTATTTCGAGTATACCCCAAGCTATGTCGTAAGATAATCTTGTACAATTCCTAATACCTATAGCCAGTAATAATGCCAGTCAAAACAGCCCCTTAGCTCGTATGTGTATCTCCTATAACAAAATTTTTAAAGATGTCGATATTTTTTGTTTACCATGCCCGACATTGCGTATTATATGTTATGGATGATGGAGAGTAGGATATTTCTTACGTCTACAGAGTTACTGTCTGTGGTTCTATTTTTCTTGCAGATATTTGAACGCTGCATTGAAGGTTGTCTTTCTTCATTTTGATTAGAGCAGGAGTCTATCATACTCTGGATTTCCGATCTTATAAAATGCCTGAAATTAAAGACAATAATAAATATTTGCCTATAAAATGAAGCGTGATAGCAAAAAGTGATGTTTTAAGAATAAGTTTAGGAAGTAGTTTGATTAAGTTGTAAAGGCAGCGGGCTTTTCTATAGCCTCATACGATAAGTGAAAGTAACTATAGCCAAACTTGTTATACAGGGTGATTAATTTTTTTTACTGTTTTTTAATGAATATGAAGTCCTAGAAGGCTGTATTTTTTTTATAATACCTTTAGGTTGTAGTATTATATGTGCAATAATTGGAAGCCATCACTAACATAGTTTAGGAGAAAAAAAATAAAACAGTTTTGCAGTTATTGAGGTTTAGGGGGGTTAGTGGGGGTAAGAGGCGGTCCAAAATTTGTGCATGGTGTTACCTCTTTAAAGGTCATCGTTGGACTATAGTTTCAAACCAAAACCTCTGGGGGCACTTTTTCCAAGGCTATTCTGCTACACCCTTTAAATGAAAAAGTCGAACATCTAACTAAAATATTAAAGCTCATCAAAAATATATTTATCTTTGATTGAAAACAATAAATATAGTCTTAAATAATATGCAGAATAACTACTGTACACATAACTTTAATATATTACATACTTACCGTCGCGTTCCAGACATTTTGCGGTGAGAAACATGCAGCCATCACTGATACACAACCTCGTGCGCGAGCGCCGCACAGTGAATCAGTGAACTGTCGGCCACGGCGGTCAGATCTGAGGGGAGGGGTTTTGCACTTTGCGGGGTATTAGCGTAGTATTGTTGATTAGCGAGTTTTTGGTCTTGTAATATTATATTATTTTCTGTAGTTTTCACCCGTTTAAACTAAGTCACTAGGTTTTAGTGTTGTATTTGTAGCCGAAATCGTAATTAATTTCTTATTAATAAAAGGTTAAGGGACTTTAGCCATGTTTAAGCGTAGAAGCTGCTTTTTAAAGTAGTATCAGACAATAAAAGTGCATAACAAAAAAATATAATAAAAGGGTAAAAGGACTTAAACGAGGATATAAACAGTTTTTGTCAAGTAACGTGTTTTTAACTGCGTATCATGCAGTTTAATCATTGAATGAATACAACTGCTAAGTACCTTAACGTTACTTATAGCTATGTAATGTAGATTTGCCATTTTATAGTATTGTAATATATCAACTTATACTGCACTTAGCGGGGTATTTGGATTGAGTATCTCCGTGAATATAAATGATAAAAATATGATTCCAAGACCAGTCTATAGGGTTTTATTTCCTCTTTTAGAATCTTTATTCAATTGAAAACTACTATTTTGCTGCTTAGACCGGTTTTAGGTATAGGACGGCAGCGCCCTATGTCACTTCTGAGCCACGTATACAAGTTGTTTTCGAGAGTCGTCACAAATAGGCTGGCGCGACGGATGGAAGACTTTCAACCACCGGAACGAGCCGGGTTTGGGGGAGGATTTGGCACCATAGACCAAATACACACTGTAAGGCAGATTGTACAGAAGCCTCAGGAATATAATCAGCCTCTGTGTCACGCTTTCGTGGACTATGAGAAGACGTTTGACTCCGTCGAGACCTGATCTGTTCTGGACTCCCTACAGCGGTGCCAAGTGGATTTTCGATACATCGGGGTGCTTAGAAGTCTGTATGACGCCCCAACTATGTTCGTTCAAGCAAGAAACAGTCAAACAAGACCGATTCCATTGCATCAAGGAGTAAGACGGGGGCATGTTATATCCCCGAAACTGTTTACAAATGCATTGGAAGACATGTTGTTCAAGACTCTAAACTGGAACGGCGTGACATAAATATAAACGGCGAATACATCTCACTATTCTCACATCACACTTAAGATTTGCCGATGATTTAATATCGTAGTCATAGTAGAATCGCTGCAATAAGTTCAGGAAATGTTGCACAGCCTGAACGCAGCCTCCCAACGAATTGGTCTCAGAATGAACATGGACAAGATGAAGGTCATGTTTAATGGCCTCGTCATTCTGGGCCCAGTAATTACAGATGGCATGTATCTTGAAGTCGTTAAGGAATATGTCCACCACAAGAAAATATTGCAGTTAGATAGATACAACTTTGAAAAAGAAGCCAATAGGAGAATTCAGTTGAGTTAGGCAACGTTGAATTACGTAACGTTAGAAAGTTGCATTACCTACCTACGTATTTTCGACGGATCTATCACAGAGCCTGAAAACAAAAGTGTTTTATCAGCGCGTGCTCCCTGTAATGACGTACGGACTACGTAGCCGAGACGTGGACACTGACTTTAGGGTTACTTAATCTATACATTCCATACTTAAGTTTAATGAATGCTCGGAGTTTCTCTGAAAAGCAGAATTCAGAATGAAGTGATCCGCCAGAGAACCAAAATGACCGACATAGCTCTGAAAGTTAGCATCACGTTGAAGTGGTAGTGGACTGGCTATATACCTATGTCGCACAACCTATAATCACTGGAGTAAGCGTGTTCTGGAGTAGAGAACGCGTCTAGGCAAACGCAGCGTCAGACGTCCTCTAGCCAGATGGCACCGTCTTGCGTTGGTAGGAGGGCCGGCAGCGATTGGATGCATAAATCAACTGACCACGCTCTGTGGCATACATTGGCAAAGGCCTATATCCAGCGGTGGACTGAGACAGGTGGATGATGATGATGAATCGTTATATAGTTAACTATAACGCTTATTTTGGCGAATTACACCCATTAAAAGAATTATATAGTATTATTTTACCACTATCCGAAATTATCCAAAATATCCGGATATTCGGATAATATAATTATTACTATCCATATTATCCGGATATTAAAACCAGGCAGATATTGCAAACCCTAAGCGTGGGTTTATGTTGACTTCTAGGGCACAACTGACGCGATTTGTTTGTTTCGATAATTTTCTCATCTTAACTATCATTAAGTGTGTTAAATAATAAAGGCACATCTAGGTTGTTGTACCTTTTTTTCTACGACGACAAGTGGATCAATGTCGTTGGATAAGAAATTAAAAGGGCACATTTCGCTGCTTGTGCCTTTTTCTTTTAAATAACTCAAAAGTGCCTTCTTAACTAAGTGCTACTTGAAAAAATAATTAAGTCATAAGCCATAAGTGAAAAAATATGCCCTTTTATTTTAATCATAAAACAAAATGCCTTTCTTTTTTGATAAATAAAAATAATTCGAGTAGTTGTGCCCAATTTGCTTATGGTAACTCCCAAGTTTCCCACAGGAAAATTTTGAAAAAATTTAGATACATGCGCCTTTTCTCATTCCGAATAAGTATGTAACTCAATTTCACAAAAAATGTTAGTTGTGCCTTTTTTCGTTATGACGGCAGTAAATCTTAGAATGGCATGTTCATAAGCAGCTAAACCCACCATTTAGTTTAGCAGCCTCGTTGCTCAGCCTGACGTATTGCGTGAAGTTCTCCTTGGCCCTGGCACCAGCCGCTTTGTGCCACTCCACCCATGTGTGCGCAAGCTCCGACACATTCTGACTCTTCGCGAAGATTTCCGTTATGTCTGGAAATTTAAATTGAACTTGGTCATTTTATTTGTTACTCACATCTAATTTCCATTGTTTTTACAGCGCGTTCAGTTCAGATTCAGATACATAGTATTCGGAGATGGTGAAACGGCCATCTCCGAATACAATGTATCTGTCAGAGAGATAAATTTTACCCGTTTATATCACAATCATAATGTGAATACGAAAACAACTATCGAAAATTATAAATGCACAATGTCATATACCAAAGAAAAAGGATGAACCACTCAATCTCAACTAAGAAGTAAGGTAAGAGCAGTTTTTGAAAACTGTAAAAATGAGAATATTACTAGAAACTATTGAAAGATGATGTTTGTGTCGATATCCCATAAGAATACAAAAGTCGAAGGCCCCTAAAATAAATCATCGAATTTTAGAGAAACGTGCTTTGGACTTTATATGATTTACGTAGGGACCGTCAAACTGTGTCATTTTATTACATTATTTCGAGTTATTATATTAAATTTCATCTACTTAAGGTTTGATTTTAGTAGTGATTATTTATGCTGTATTTTTAAATGTGTAATTCTAATTCTACTTACCAGGTTCCAATGACAAATCGCACTTAGTCGCATTCTTATACGAGCAGATCTTCGACGTCGCATAGTTCGACTCCATGTCTGACACCGATTTCATCAGCATTTTATACTTATCATCTGGCAACGCGGCGACACCGAGCTGACTGTACTTCTTGAACATTCTCCTTAACGTTACGTCTTGAAAGTCTTGCCATTTGTACATTTTCGTCTCTTCCCATGCTAGTTTTTCCAGTCTTGAGATCTCCAGTTGGGTTTTTATCTGGAATTGGGTGATGTTTCTCTTAGTTGACCACTTTAATGATAGGTATACTCCATTTCAACTACCATGGCCCGATGCAAAGTTTTATGTGGCCATGGTATTTGAAATGGAGTGTACTGCTATATTTGCCATTTGCTAAGGCTTTGCTGTTCCCTTTTTAAACAATGATCATAGTTAGCGTGAAAATATTTTGATTGATTGGGCCATAAAACTAATTACAATTTACTACTAAGTAATTAAGTATTTATTTGTTATCATGCGTTGTGTTTCTGGTTTATACAGATTTAAAGGAGTAATTAAGACTTTGCATTGTATGCATTCGAGTAGCTATTGAATGTATAGGTGCATAATTCTGTATTTACTTTAAACTATCTGCTCATAGTCTGTGTGTTACAATGTGGGAGGATATATTCAATATGCAGGTAGGATATAATGTTGTATAAGTTTATCAACAATGACTAAAAGGCTAGTGTCTACAAATAATTCAAGCAATATATCCATTATAAACCAACCAACCTTTTCTTCTTCATTTTCCTTAGTAATATTAGACGTGTACCCCCACTCGGCTTTCGTGGCGCGGTGTCTCCTCTCCCCTGAAGCTTTGTCTAGTTGCTGGATATACTCTCTGCCTTCATGTTCTGAAGCCTCCAGGTCTGGATCACGACCCTGGGTGGCTACCACGAACACGGCTACAATCGCCGCGATGAGCACAGCACCGCCGCCGATTTTCAACATCGTCTGGAATTTAAACGTGTTACTTTAGATTTTATCCCCTTCATTCATAATAAACGTCTCTAATGTTGCTATTGGGAAGATATCCATTTGGGAATTTTCCCCATAATGTGTTGGAAAAATTATCGGGAACGACCCATCACTTTTCCTAACTTAGCAGAGCGATAAGTATCGTTTGTTCCTTTCAGTCTTATAGACCATGGGTCAAAGAGAGGTATATCCCTAAAAACATATTTCAGCTGCCTATTTTAATATTATGCTGATGAAGCCTTTGTCTAGCCGTAAACATTTTTCAAGTGAGCTGATGACATACGCTGACTAATATTAACTGCAAGCACAAGGGAGTAATTAAATAGCTATGAGGATTTACGGAAAACTGAAAATCTGTATACGGCCGGAATCCTTTATCAGACGAGTCGCGGACGATAATGTACTTCAATAACCTTAGTATAATTTCCGCCACATGTTTTAAAATGTTGCTATTACATTGTGGTGTTTGATTTTATTTTAAAGACTAGAATTTGGGGTAGGTAATTGTTATTTATTTGTTATGTTGTGAGATGTAAAAGAGAGAGAAGTAGACACATAGATCACAAATCAATATAACGTTCTTTCGAGCGTTCTTCAGCCTTACCTCATTATAACGTTGAAAAATAACAAAGTGGTCAAATGTATATAAAGTGTACAAAATGTGCAACTGATGTCAATTTGACACACCACACTGCCATTGTAAAACAGATAACATTTGTGTAGAGATTTGACACACCTCATTTAAAAAGTATACCGAACTTTCTGTAACAATACATATAAAAGAGGTGTCATATCAAAAGACTTGTTTGTCGATTGTCGTGGCGTGAAAATTCCTGTCAAGTCGTTACAAAGATATTTTTAATTATAATATTTATAATATTAATATTATTTTAAATCCGCTTTTCATTCTATTCAACTTTGAAAAATATACATCTGTAAATTTCAAAGAAAATATAAAAATAACAATGTAGAGTGTTTTTTTAATTGTGTGGTGTATGTAACAATACCAGTTTAACTAGCATGCATTTAGTATGAGAAGCTAAAAATGCATTGGTACAATGTAATGAACTCAAAACAACAGCTGAATTTAAGAGGCCACAAAGGACGCAGAAGAGAGAAGAATGACAAGCATTTAAAATAGGCTATCTTCAAAATTGGACATGGCTAAGACAAGACAAAAACAGTAAGTTTTATAGCATGGTTTCAATAATAATTTAAAATATCTTATGCAGATTGGCCGTGTGGTGCCGACAGTAAGAATACATTTGTCACTACCCCAACTCTTCCCGCAGGTGTCGTGCAAGTAAATTCACTACAGCTGGCACGAATGGAATGAATGAAATGGATGCCATCTATCATTGTGTGTTTGCGGCCCTGCCATACCAACCTGTCTCTACTGTCATTTTAACATCCACACAGATACTTTCTGTCATTTACTCGATCCATGCCAGCTTTGGTGAATTTACCAAGAGTCGACTATAGGATTGCAGTGTCACTGTCACTGGCCATTCTTTGATAATATTGATGATTGTTTAGTTACACTGCAACCAGGATAATTAATGAATACATACATATATTATACAAGTGTTGTAATTTCGTATCGATCTCGAAACCATTTTCCTTTGCTTGAGGAAATATTTTTTTACTACTTCATATAGGAATCCCAAGCTAATCTTCATTTGTCCACGGATGAAGATAATTGTCTTTGCCTTTCCGTCCTTCGTCTCGCTCCGACACACATGACTGCGTATGCGACGCCATCACATAATATTGCAGCGTCCGAAGCGCTCAAAAATATCTGAACACGAGTTTATTGCCATAACGATAGAAGCGTGTTTAGATATTTTTGAGCGCTCCGGACGCTAGGATATATCTAATGGCGACTGTACGCGACGCCATGACACCGGTATACTTAGCAACCTCGTATCTTAAACACTTCCTTGATTGGAAAAACACCCGTATGTTTATTGAAAGAAAGGTCACATTTCTATGAATTTATTGCTGTAAATCCGATTGAAGTATAGCGACTATATGCTCCTGCGTAGCAAGATCTTAAACGTAGACACTTAAGTCCTTTTAAATTCAGTGAAATTTGATATTCGAATATAGGTCTTAAGGAATAGAGATACGGTTAGTAATGATCTCGTAGGTTAGTGAAGTTCAAGGCCGTGTCAAGGATTTTGGTATTCATACTCGCTACAATGATTCAGAGTAAATGGATAACTCAATTCATTTTTGGTGAAGTAAGAACCTCTAGGTAAGAGCCTTATCACACTCGCGAGTTACAAGCGATTTGAAAGCGAATTGTTCGTCGCGTGCCCGTAACCAATCGGGCATGCGACAAACACGCCGCGCACTACGCTTCACTTTCAAATCGCTTGTAAATTGCAAGTGTGATAAGGCCCTTATGAGCATTATCATCAGCCCATGTCCAGCAGTCAATACTGCTGGTCATAGTCCTCACCTATGCGTATGGACGCACATCACCATCTCAGTCCACTGTTGGACGTAGGCCTCTTCTATTAACTATGCGTATAGATAGACGCATTACGAGTTAAATGCCCAAAATCGCTGGGCAAGCGGATTGGTGATCGCAGTAATGTGGCCACTATGATGACGCTGCTGCCCATAATTATAATTATCAATCTTCTATAAGAATGGTCAGTGACTATGGACTCATTAGGAGGTGCTCATAACCCCCAAGAGGTTATACTAGATTATAATAAGTCACAGTATTTTAAAAATTCCAAAGTTTTTGGAGAATGCATTCAGTTTTACTTACTTACTATACAGGGTGCTCGCAAGCATACCGAAAGATTTTAACTATGCATTCTTGACATCGAAATAAACAAAAAAATTTATGAGACCTAAGGTCAATGCCCCAAAAAATTTTTTTTTTAATACTTTATAACATTTCCAGTACTTTTTATCATGACAACAATTTGTATAAATTATTAATTTCAATTGTTTTTTTTTATGTACCTACAGGTTAATTTTCGTCAAGTCTATTCGTATTTTTTGATTGTCAGGCAAAAGGTGTGGTAATATTAGAACACATTGTGGTAGCTGTAATCAAAAAGAAGTGTCATTGAACTTCTTTTTGATTCCAATGCTACCATAATGTGTTCTAATATTACCACACCTTTTATTTATTTGCTTTTACGAGTTACGTCGAAAAACTTATTTCGAAAAAAGGTTGATTATCTCTGAAACCAAGCCGAATCCAGGAAATTTTATATAAAATGAAAGACTCTAAATATGATCAGGAATCCAGCATAAAAATCTTTCAGTTTCCTCGCGAGCACCCTGTACTTCATGTAAAAAAATCAATGTGACTTTTTCGTTAGTTTAAATTACTTGTACAAAATTAATTAATCTGTACCTAAAGTCTCCATCAGATAAATCGGAGAGGCCAGAATGCTCAGAAGCATCTGAGCACGCCTCTATTGTCACTGTGTTAGGCGTGTTCAGATATTTTTGAGCTCCGTGGCCGCTTCGATATATCTGATAGCGACTGTATAACCTATAGTCTAAATACTAAGGAATGCTAAACAGGTTTGAAACTGAACTCAGGACCCGAAGCCCCGTTATTAGCGGTCTTAATGACCTCTTAACCGGTACCTACCGGTATTGGCCGTTAAGCAAATGAGGACCAAATACGGTAAAATACGTATTTAACGTGATATCACATTATTTATCGTTTACGGGGGCTACTTCGCGATCAGCGTTGGTTGAAAAGAGAGGATATTCCTCTTCTGCTCTAACTTGTATTTATTATTAACGTGGCAGCTAGGTATTGTAAAGGTATATTAAAACTTTACAGAACTTAAGAATGCTTGCCGTCTCTAAGAATCAAAAATTATGGTTGAGTCTTGTAGAGACAGTCTTCATGTAAATAATAATAACTGTATTCGTGATATGTGATTGAAAACAATAATTCATATAATTTTAATATTCACTATACTATGTTTGGTTAGGTATTTAAACAAAGGTAAACAATCTTGCAGTATCTTTTTATTGAAAAATCCAAACTAGGTACTTAATGAACCAATACAATGTGAATCACTGTATTTCCTTGTTATATTATGTATATTAGCTAAAACTTATTTTCTAGTTTTCAATAAAAAGATGCTGCAAGATTGGTTACCTTTTTTGAAATACCTAACCTCACCAAACAGAGTATAGTAAAGCTTATCATTCAAGAATCCACCATCACTTTATACTTATGTGCATAATTATACGCATGTACAAGCTGTTGCTGAGGCGTCATATCACCAAAGAGTCAAAAATGTGTACTTTTTGCACGTGCGAGTAGGTACAGTCAAAGGCTTCAATATGTATACACTTTTTTTACTTATGTCTGTATCATAAGGTATAAAACTGTATATATTTATGGGGTCCCCTTTAATATGCCTAATATTAATAGTCCTAATATGAATTCGCATAACGGATTTGGCATAAATAATTAAGCATAATATTGAATAGGCAAAATAATAAAATTCCATAATGCTTAATACGCATATTACTGATTATGCATAATTGAAATATGCATAACATTATTAAATATAACTTTATTCGTCCTAATATGAATTAGCATAAACTTAGAAATCAAGCGAATGAGGCAGATCGGGGTAAAACCAAGACAGTAAGGTTAAGTTCAAAAGACTAATAAGCAGGAGCGACGAAGCGAAGTTGAAGCCTAGCTACCTACACATCCTAATGAACACGTCAGATACAATCAATTAAATAAAACATTAGGTATTTAATAATCAATTATATTAGTAAAAAAACCACATCTTGGTAGGCGCATGAGGCGCACAGTACAGAGTGTGTACCTATTTAATACGGGCGTATATTTTAATGATGCTTAAAACCTATTTACCTATACCATGATTTCTACGATCACAAAACGATACTCGTAACTGTATTCCGTACAAAATACACACGCCGTATTTATGAACATTTTAAATTGCTAGGGTAAAAATGTGTGTAATAATTAAAATAATCAATATTTACTATAAAAATATAAGTAGGTATACATGTATGTCAGTCAATAAAATATGTCAAGACCTAAACATTAACTGTTATACCTACGCACAATGCACAAGTATAAAAAAAGTCTAAACTAGTTTTAAATTGGAAGCAATATAATAGTAGGTATATAAAAATATTATTAATACGTACTAATCGACAGTAACATGGCAAAAATATTAGGTACCATATAGTATCGGTTTCGCTACGCAATCTATGATCGGTCATTATTATTTTATCTATTATATTTTATACCTTTCATTAAGTATACCAATTAGTATTATGCTCATCCTAACTATTCCAAATCATCGTTATGATAGTTTACGTTATACGTAAATACATTATGCGTAATCGCTTATGCGAAATTATGCTTATGCCACTTAAATAGTATGCTTAACAACGCTATGCCAATTTGAAGTATACGTAATAAATTATGCGAATTAATATAGTGTTGTGATTTTTGTTTATTTAAGTATTTTTTAAGTTATTTAAATATTACAATAAAGTTTTTAATTGTTAAAACTAATATTAATACATCGATACTTGGCCGCCATTATAACCTCTTCGATAAAATATGACTGGTTGTAGAAAAAGTAAAATAAAAGGTTGAATGGCGTTGAAGTATCGGGACGTCAGTTGAGGTGGAAGATTTAAAATATAACTGCATATACGCTATCCAGATAGTTTTATTTCAATTCAGAAGTGGGATTGAATCTACGAGTTGGACTGCTGTGAGCCATGCCGGGCAATAACAGTAAGTAATGAATGAATTATAACCATTCTTATGTTACCGAGATGTTGCGTGCGGCCATGTAGGTGTGCCGCTTATAGAGTATCCTTACAGCTTACAGCCATGTAGGTGTGCTGTAAGCGTGCGGCCATGTAGGTGTGCTGCTCATAGAGTATCCTTACAGCCATGTAGGTGTGCTGTAAGCGTGCGGCCATGTAGGTGTGCTGCTCATAGAGTATCCTTACAGCCATGTAGGTGTGCTGTAAGCGTGCGGCCATGTAGGTGTGCTGCTCATAGAGTATCCTTACAGCCATGTAGGTGTGCTGTAAGCGTGCGGCCATGTAGGTGTGCTGCTCATAGAGTATCCTTACAGCCATGTAGGTGTGCCGTAAGCGTGCGGCCATGTAGGTGTGCTGCTCATAGAGTATCCTTGCAGCCATGTAGGTGTGCTGTTAGGTGTGCGGCCATGTAGGTGTGCTGCTTATAGAGTACCCTTACAGCCATGTAGGTGTGCTGTTAGGTGTGCGGCCATGTAGGTGTGCCGCTTATAGAGTACCCTTACAGCTATGTAGGTGTGCTGTTAGGTGTGCGGCCATGTAGGTGTGCCGCTTATAGAGTACCCTTACAGCCATGTAGGTGTGCTGTTAGGTGTGCGGCCACGTAGGTGTGCTGCCTATAGAGTACCCTTACAGCCATGTAGATGTGCTGTTGGGTGTGTGGCCATGTAGATGTGCTGCTTAGCCTCCTTAGCCGAAGTCAGTCAAAGTCAAAGTTAACCAAGTACAAAGTCGAAGTCAGCCAAGTTCAAAGTCAAAGTCAGCCAAGTACAAAGTCGAAGTCAGCCAAGTTCAAAGTCGAAGTCAGCCAAGTTCAAAGTCAAAGTCAGCCAAGTTCAAAGTCGAAGTCAGCCAAGTTCAAAGTCCGAAGTCAAAGTCCAAAGTCAAAGTCCAACGTCTAAAGTCAAAGTCCGAAGTCAAAGTCCAAAGTCAAAGTCCGAAGTCAAAGTCCAAAGTCAACGTCCAAAGTCCAAAGTCAAAGTCCAAAGTCAAAGTCCGAAGTCAAAGTCCAAAGTCAAAGTTCAAAGTCAAAGTTCAAAGTCAAAGTCCAAAGCCAGGCAAGTTCAGAGTCAGTCAAAGTCAGGCAAAAAGAAGGTCGTGGTCGCGCTAAGGCCAAAGAACATAAAATGCGCCTGAATTTTCAGAAAAGGGGCGTGGTAAACGAAGGCACCGAAGAAGAAAGTCCTCGTCTTCATCAGAGGGAGGTAACGAGACTCCTGCAAAAAGGAGTCGACCAACTGGTTTAACTACAGAGGAATTGATGAAGCTAGTGTCGGCGCTACAAGGTGTACCAAGTAAGAACTCCTCTAACAATAACGTTGTTCCGGAATTCGACCCTAACAACAAGGCTCAGGATGTCGTACGCTGGATAAAGAAGGTGAACGAGTGCGCTGAGATTTATTCTTGGGATGAGAAGCAAGTAGTTCACTACGCGCTACAGAAGTTACGCGGGCTAGCAAAAAGTTGGTACGAGTCCTTACCATCGCTTAGTTACTCGTGGGACGATTGGCAGAGTAAATTGAAGAAAGCTTTCCCAAATGACGTTAACTATGGTAAATTACTCGATGAAATGTTAAGCCGAAAATCTCGCACAGACGAAACTCTCAGAGATTACTTTTACGAGAAATTGTCATTGTTGAGTCGGTGTGAGATTGTCGGTCGAAAGGCAGTTGATTGTATAATCTATGGGATCACGGACGGTTCGATTAGGAATGGGGCTCAAGCCCTCAAATGTGAGGAACCGGAGGACTTGTTGAACTATTTAGCGTCACAACAATCTTCACAGTCTAAAGACGCATTGCGAAGTGCAGCGAAATCGTTTAGGAGACGTGAATTTCGTGGTAATGCTACTGGTAAGAGTGCTACGAGTAGTAGGGGAGCTGACTCTACCTGTTTCAATTGCAACGAGCGCGGTCATATTTATTTAAATTGCACCAAGCCAATAATCAAGTGCAACAAGTGTCACCGCGTAGGCCATAACACTGAAGGTTGCACTAGAAGACCCTTGCAGATGCAAACATATGAAACCAACGACCCAAACAACCAGTCTGTTGACAAAAAGGTTTTGAAGGTTGTAGTATTAGATGCAGACAACTTGCTGTCTGCTGCAACTGAGGTAAAACAAAGCTGCGAGTCTGGAAAACCTGATGGTTATTCTGGCCATGTCATACCTCTTAGTGATGGTGTAGTCGGTCCCGCTAGTGACAAGTTTAATAAGTCTGTTTGTGTTAATGGTCAGATGATGAACTCATATATTGATTTCGGAAGTGATTGCAGTATGATTCGCCATTCAGACTCAGTCACATTGGGCCTATCAGAAAAAGGGCATACACCATTACCCACAATAAGAGGTTTTGGAAATTCAACAGTTATTCCGAAGTCTAAAGTTACCGTACATGTCAGAATTGATGAAATCGATACAGAGCTGGATGTTTTGGTTGTTGATGATACGTATTTGCAAGTCCCACTGTTGATAGGACAAAATTTTACAGAAATGCCATCTGTCACGGCATTGAAGGACAAGGATAGATTGTTTTTCTATCACACCCCATCTGATGCTTTTCAAGGGTATAATCGGGCTTTTGGTCTTTATGTATCTAAAGACGTTACCGTGGTTAAGGGAGGTTTAGTAGAGGTATACATGAATGAGGCTTATTCTGGTAACGTTTACTCCGATGGTGGTACCAGAATGAGCCCCAATCAAGAATATCACCTCCATCAGGGTTGTTACGAAGTAAATGAAAGTAAAGGATTAGTGTTTGTAACATCGTTGACCAAAACACCCATTAAATTCAAAGCCGGTACATTGATAGCTAGAGTGAACCCAATAACGGAAGTCAAGGCATTGTTAGTGCAGACAGAGCCGACCAAAAGGGAAGCGAAGCCAATCTTACGATCCGATATTAGAGTAGGAGAAAATATAGACGAAAGTACCATTGGAAGACTTCATGAGCTTTTGCAAAAATATAGGACTTGTTTTGCAAGCAATCTAAGCGAGCTAGGGTGTTCTAAAGACGCGGTGATGGATATAGACTTACATGATAAGACACCTGTTGTATACCGGCCTTATCGATTGTCACACCATGAGCGTCAAAAGGTAAGAGATATTGTCGATGAGTTAGTGTCTAATGATATTGCTCAAGAGTCAAACTCAAATTATGCAAGCCCAATATTATTGGTTCAAAAAAAGAATGGAGAGTCTCGACTCTGTGTAGACTACAGAGCCCTCAACAATAAAACCGTCAAAGATAAATATCCCTTACCTTTGATAGACGATCAGCTGTCCAATTTAAGTGGCTATAAGTATTTTAGTGCGCTAGACCTAGCCTCCGGCTATTATCAAATACCGATGGGACAAAATAGTCGGTATTTGACAGCGTTCGTCACCCCGGATGGGCACTATGAATTCAAGCGGATGCCTTTCGGGTTGGCAAACGCGCCAGCCGTATTTCAAAAAATGATGAACGGGTTGTTGGGAACACGCAGGTTTAAAAGTGCTCTAGCCTATATGGACGATCTTCTCATTCCATCAGTATCGATAGACGAAGGCTTTGAGCGTTTGGAGGACGTACTTAAGCTTATTCAGGAAGCAGGCTTAACTCTTAAGTTGTCCAAATGCAGTTTCTTTGATACAAGTATTGAGTACTTGGGGTACGAAATTTCCGAAGATGGTATAAAGCCAAATCAGAAAAAAGTAGAGGCAGTACGAGATTTTCCCGTACCCCGCAATGTTCATGAAATTCGACAGTTTCTTGGACTAGCGAGCTATTTTCGTCGTTTTGTAAAAGGTTTCGGGGAGATTGCAAGGCCTCTAACTACCTTGCTTAAAAAGGATATACAATGGCAGTGGAGTGGTAAAGAAACAAAATCTTTTGAGACGTTAAAAGAATGCTTAATTCAACGTCCTTTGCTGGCATTGTACAACCCAGAGTTAGAGACCGAGGTACACACCGACGCCAGCTCCCTAGGCTTAGGTGGAATTCTTATGCAGTGGCAGACGAATCCCAGAGTGTTGAAGCCTGTTGCGTATTTCAGCCGACAGACGTCGCCAGAAGAACGTTACTTTCACTCATATGAGCTGGAAACGTTGGCGGTAGTCTGTTCGTTGAAAAAGTTTCGTTCGTACCTTCTGGGATTGAATTTCACGGTGTATACGGATTGCAATGCCCTTAGAACCACCCTCACAAAGCGTGATTTGATCCCCAGAATTGCGCGCTGGTGGTTGACCATAAGCGAATATAGTTTTAATATCGAATATCGGCCGGGATGCCGTATGAGTCACGTGGACGCTCTGAGTCGCAATCCTGTGGCAGATAGTAGAACTATGCCACCTGCCAAGGTTTTGCACATAAACACTGACAATTGGATCTTAACTTTACAAATGGCTGATTCAAGACTCGAAAGAATCTTTAAGATATTAAAACCGGGTATAGACAAAGAGGTATCAGATATTAAGGCCAATTTTGTTGTGAAAAACCACGCTTTACACAGGAAAGGTGATAATGGCTTGCGTCTCGTGGTTCCTAAAGATGCCAGATGGCAAATTTGCAAGGCTAACCACGACGACGTGGGACACTTTGGATTTGCTAAAACTTTGGAACGCATTCAAAGTCGTTACTGGTTTCCGAAATTAAGACGCTTTGTAAAAAAATACGTAGCAGCGTGTATTGATTGCGCGTATAATAAAGATACTGCGGCTCGAACCAGTACGGGTTTACTACATCCAATAGAGAAGGTGGCAGAACCATTCAACACCTTACACCTAGACCATTTAGGGCCATTCGTTAGGAGCAACGTCGGCAATAGCTACATTTTGACTATTGTGGATGGTTTTACCAAATACGTATTTGCTAGGCCGGTCAAAGACACAAAAACAAGAAGCGTAGTAAAAATATTAGACGGGTTGTTTTGTGACTTTATGATACCGCGCAGAATCATAACGGATCGTGGAACCGCCTTTACTTCCGGGCAATTTAAGGAGTTTTGTGTTGGTAAAGGGATCAAACACATACTTAACGCAGTCGCTTGTCCCAGAGCGAACGGGCAAGCTGAGAGATATAACCAAACTATTCTTGTCGCTCTTTCAACACAGAATTTCGAAAGCGACGAACGTGACTGGGACAAGCGATTGGGCCAAGTACAGTGGAGTATCAACAATACCGTCCATGCCACCACAAAAAAGAGTCCGTCACAGTTACTATTCGGGATTAAATCAAACAGCTCAATTGACAACAAGCTGGCCACAGATGAAGATGGCACATTTAGTCTCGATGGCACGACAAGTCATTCTGATAAAGAAGTAGGAAGTGAAGGGCAAGAAACCACCCCGGTATCGTTGCCTAACGCTCCTATCGACGCTGGCGGATCTACGTCCGCGTCTACTGACGCTGGAGATCGGCTCGATGAACTTAGGCAGGAGGCTTCCAGCAATATTAAGCTTAATCAAGAGCGCCAAAAAGAACTATATGACGCGAAGAGGGTTCCAGCGGTTGTGTACTCAGTCGGTGATCTGGTTAAGCTGACAAAAACCAGCTTCTGCAATAACGGAAAGAGTAAGAAACTCTTGCCTAAGTTCATCGGCCCATATAAAGTAACTAGTTCTTTAGGTAACGATCGCTATAGAGTAGCGAATGTACCAGGTTTCAACACAAAGAGGTACGATAGCGTTGTAGCAGCAGACAGAATGCGTCCCTGGATAAGTCTACATGCGCTGGAAGTCAACAGGTCGTCTGGTTCCGAATCGTCGGAATCCGATAACGATTCTAAATCCGAGTAGATTCGTTATTAATGTACTTTTGTTAATTTTGAGTCAGAACTGGGCATTATTTAGATATATTGTCTAGATGAAGATAATGGGCCTCGTTTATTCTTGATGTAAGCTAAGTAAAACGTCGGGTCAAACTGTCACACTGACATTGTTCATCTAGTGATAATTCATCTTTTATTTCAAACGTCAAATAATTAATTAAGATAAACATTAATTCATCCAGATAAATTCAAAATAACAAATAAAGGAATATTTTGTTATTCAAATAAAAGATGATTTAGTTATCGACCCGGTTATTTGTAAAAAGATAATTTCTGCCCAACCCTGTCATAAGTAATAATTTGATACGGATGTTGTTTTTGGTATTTGAATGATAAATATGTTTAAACCCTCTTCTGAATATGTAACTGTTAATATTTATTAATAATTGACCTCGTGAGTGTTGTGATTATGCGTGCACCGGAGATAACACGCAGTCGGATGACCGAGTGTTGTGATTTTTGTTTATTTAAGTATTTTTTAAGTTATTTAAATATTACAATAAAGTTTTTAATTGTTAAAACTAATATTAATACATCGATACTTGGCCGCCATTATAACCTCTTCGATAAAATATGACTGGTTGTAGAAAAAGTAAAATAAAAGGTTGAATGGCGTTGAAGTATCGGGACGTCAGTTGAGGTGGAAGATTGAAAATATAACTGCATATACGCTATCCAGATAGTTTTATTTCAATAGACTCATATTTATGCCCTTGTCATAATATTATAGTCTTTGCAATTGAACCTGCGGTGCCGATATCAATCATAGGTGTCCAAAAGTTTAACTTCCGTATCGGCTTAGTGCCTCGCTCGAAACTAATGCGTTGCGTGTTTGCTATACGACCACATCTCAAAATAGAAATTGTATCTTAAAAGTGACCGAATTTGCTTGCAATACGGTCAAATCTTCCATAAAATGTTTAAATGTAGCGGTACAGAAGGCACGCGACAACTTGACGATATTGCTCCTTTCGGTACAGTCGAGTGCATTAATATATAGACACATTTGTAAGGGATCAGTATGGAGAAGTGTATATATATTAATGCCCTTGACTGTACATTTTCAATATTTGACAGGTTCGTCTTTGACATTACATTTGAGTTGTCTTTGAGTAGCGTGCAGCAATAGTTTGATTCTATGACATTTGAACCCGCCTTTGCAACACTACTGCAACTGTTGCAATGTTTGTGTTGGCACAGATGCATGTCGACCTTATACTTGGATCTCTAAAGCCAAAGGGAATAAGTCGATTTGTGTCAGATTGTCGCGTGACATTTTAGCTGTTTACACACCCATTGCAGACTTCTAAAATAGGATGTCAATTTGAACACGCAATAATCACCAAATTCAAAACAACCAACTTCAACCGATTTCTCCTAGATCTTATCATGTGTGGTTTCCTATCATCAAATCCTACTTTCTGAATGCAAATGTTTGTAAATGAATGAAAATTACCAAAAGCGCCATAAGTACATGTACCTTTAACATTTGAAGAGATCCCTCGATTTCTCCAAGATCCCATCATCAAACCCCAACTTGGTGCCAACGAGACCATCACGGGGTTATACACGTTCGAATACAAAAAAAAATTAAAATCTGTCCACCTTTCTCAGAGATACCGAGTAACATACATACAACAAAAAAACAGTCGAATTGACAACCTCCTCTTTATTTGAAGTTATTTAAAAATAACCAACTGAGCAGAAAGTATAAAACAGGTATTTAACCCCGATTAAATAATTAACGCTTATTTAATGGCAATTTGCAGACACGAGAGATAACAATGCCAGATGACCGCGAGATAATTCGCATTACGCGTGTAATACAATCTCTCCGATTGTCCGACATCAAGCCAAAATTGTGGCTTCGAACGGCCATGAGAATGGCGAAAAATTCATGTTGTTTCTTCGATACTTTGTATAATGTGTTCCTATTAATACTTAGTGTTATTTATTTATCAACCAATAGAATGAATAACAAGTCTCAAATCCACAGCGCAGGCTTCGTCAAGTGGGAACAAAATATTAATAATAATAATTAAGCAGCACAAAACAAACAATAAAGCAATCCGCAACAGGCTTCGTCATAATCCCTTAAACTCAAAATCACAAACTACCGCTCCGAATCGTATCCGGCCCAAACGTTCCCATCACGCCTGCAGCGTTACCGCGCTGTATAGCTAACGAAATACGCTGCACCAGATACGACCCGGAGCGCGGATCACAGCCCCTGTCTCTAAGGCGGCGACCAACCTCCTTTATAAAATCCTTAGCCTCAGCTCCCCAGGGTCCCGCAGTCTCCACTGCTATCGGCACAAAATCGTACATAGGTTCCAGGGCGCTGTACTTGGCGTGTTTAAGCTTGGCCGCACATTCAGCGGCCGATCCAGCCGATCTAACTGTGTGGCCAAGGTGAGATGGTGCGAACGTACTAACGCACGTTGCGTCCCACAACAAACACCGCCCCCTGCGCCATGGAACCAAGGTTAGTCCGTCAGGCCTCTTACCATCAGTGCGAGACAGACCTGGAGGCTCCAACACACAAGGGATGTTCGCAGACACCAGAGCCCGGCGAACCGCATCATTGATTGCGTGGTGCCGCGAAAAACGCCCCGCACTCCTCTGACAACTAAGACCGTGGTGACCGTCCTCGCCCACCATGCCACCACAAATGCATCGGTGCGGCTCGCAGACTTTGCAACCCAAACGCAAGGCAACTGCCACTCTCAGAGAATCATTGTCGAGCAAAGTGCCCAACTGAGGGGAAGGCAAAGCCTGAAGCCACGCTCCCGATTCCGGCGTAGATGCGGCCTTTAGACGCGCTAAGTCAGATCCAACTGCACCGCCTATTAACGTCGCACACATGTCCTTGCACAAGATATCATCCCATATCCTCTGAGAACAGGGATTGTCAGGACGTTCGCTACTGTGGCAGATCGCGGACCACCTAGAAAAAGCCTCGGCCACGAAAGGAATCTGGGCATTGTCACCATTACGAGACAAGATGCGAGTAACAAGCCCCAAAGTCCCATGAGCCGAAGCAAGGAATGCCACTACGCCCACTTCCCGACAGCGCCTTATCCCGAGACCACCATGACGAACTGGAAGAGATGCCTGACACCACTGTGAATCATTGAGTTGTACATTCAGAATTGACTCCAAAGTAGATCTAAGCGTGTCGTCTAGTCTTAATACAGCATCCCCAAAAAACCAAGAAGGTGATGTCCTTAGGATATAGAGCATACGCGGCATTCCCAAACAACTACGCAGCAGGATAAGAGACACGTGCGCTGACAATTTCTCTAAATGCACCTGGGCCTCTACAATCGCCAACCTTTTCTCCTATTAATTGCAAGTCACTTTACACGTAAGATCGATGGCCGTTAGGGCGGAATCTCGAGTGGCGGCCACGTACTGGAAGGCGCAGTAAGTATACCCCCAAAAGGTGGAATGATGACCTGTTGAAGATTTGGGGTCCGCTGGATGCGGGTGGCGCAGGACCGGTCACTGTGGCAATCTTTGGGGAGGCCTATGTTTAGCAGTAGACGGTCTTCGGGTAATGCTGATAGTGGTGATGATTCCTAACTTTCACAGCTGCCATAATATTTAGGTATCGGCGCTTAAAAACATGTACAAAACGCCAAAGTCCTACTCAGATATTTGTGATTGCCCTGGACGCTTCGATTTATCTGATGGGGACTGTAATATAAAAAAAAAACTGACGTTTGTCTGATAAGTACAAATACTACCTACACGTTAATGGTACCTAAATGTAGTTAGTTGTCAATTTAGTAATAAACCAGGAGCCTTCATTTTACCGACTCAGTGGAATAAAAATTCGATTAAATCTGTATTGGAGTCAATATATTTCGAGTCACTTTACATAATAATATAATACAATGTGCGTTTAAACGTATCACCGCTATTTTTTATTCGTATTAAATACATTATGTTATGTATAATGGTTAAAATATCAAAGTTACATTCACCGTGTAACCAACAGATTATCCGACAGAGCTAGGTGATGTTTCGTCGGATAATCGGCATATCAGTGTGTCGCGCCATCACGCTAATAGTTCCCAGACGGCAGACCGAAACACAAGCCTATGACAACGACCACGAGGATTACACGTGTATAACTTATCAGTGCGATTTGGTACGGCTACGTCTGACAGTTTTTAATTAGCCAGTGGACGTACATTCGAATTTAATTTCGTACCTTGTCACAGTGACAATCAATATGAAAGCTGCTAGGACTGTCATATTATAGCTACTATGACAAGGTACGAAATGGGTAGGAAATTAAATTCCTCGACCGTGCCTACTTGAGCCGTGTGGTGACGGCAGTACATTTATCACCACCCCAACTCCTCCTGTGGATGTCGTAAGAGTCGACTAAGGGATTGAAGTGTCATTGGCCATTTTATTTATAGAAGATTGATGACGGGCAGCGGCGTCATCATAGTGGACACATTACTGCGATCACCAACCCGCTTGCCCATCGTGTCGATTATGGGCATAAACTTCTTAATATGTTCGTATCGTACGCATAGCTAATAGCAGAGGCTTTTGTCCAGCTGTGGACTAATGGAGTGGAGTGTGGAGGTACATTGCATTATTTTTTTGTTGTTTGAAGCGTTGGTCTTTCTCTCCGCACGCTTAAATTAATTCACGATTTTTTATTTCTAAATTATCCTTAACTCTTAGTCGTAGTGTTAATGAGTTATTCTAAAAATATTATTTTTTCTCTGTACTAGGTACAAAAGTCTTTAAACTTTGAAGTACTGTTTTTATTTAGTTCATTCAGTATTATGGTTATACTTATATCCGAGTTACTAGTATAGTCACCAACTAACGAATTGATTTCTTGACTTGTTTTTGCTGCAAAAGTCATGCGTCGCCATTCAGCGTGAGAATTCCGCCAATGTTATGGGAACTTTTGCACCTGGGGCCTACCACGGTCTAGTGCGATTAATTTTAGGACCTAATCTGAATCGCGATGTTTCAGTTCCATAGAATATCTGTCAAAATCTGACAAGCAGAACCTAAACCGAATAGCATTAAGAAATCATGATAGTCCCCCTGGCCCCTGGGGGGTTACCATGACGTACTAATACTAATGCGGTTCAGTTTAGGTCGAGAGAAAGGGACAAGGCTATAAGTCATCAGTCAAGTCATGGTAACCCCCCTGGAATGGCTAGGAACGGGGTGCTATTGTAGGGATGAGTCGTGTTTGCTTAGGTATATTTGTTTCATTGTTATCATGAATTCATGATCCTTTTTTTGTCCATGGAGGAATGATATAACCTAATGCGTATGGAGGCATTAGGAGGTAATGCCCGTGCAAGATATGATGACACAATGATGACTCTGCTTCCTATCTTTGGGTACTTTGTGCTATCATCAATCTTCTATAACCGAATGGTCTTTGACACTTCAATCCCTTAGATAACTCTTACGATATCCACGAGAGAGAGTATTGACAAATGTATTGTTTCTGCGGTCTAGCCTTGCAAATGTCGGAAAAATTAAATGTTTTTTTCGGGGATGTATTAAAATTACGTTTTTTTTTTCGGGAATTTACAGAAATCATTGCCATGTCACTGTCATACCTTCCATCTTTACTCGTACATCATCGTATAGGTGAAAATGAGACCTAATTCACAATGGTTTAAAGTTGAAAATTAAAATAGAAACTTTCATTGTTTTTTTCCGAAAAAATCCGTAAATAAACGAGCTCGTTGGAGAGAAACGAGATTTAAATCCGGAAAATATTTGTTTCATTTCAAAATCTAACTTCATAAGTTTATTTTTTAATGTTTATTGTATGATTTCATTTGAGTTTGTCAATTTATCATCCAACAGAGGTGACCTTTGTCGGATGATCGGCTGATCAGTGTGTCACACCTATTATGTTGCCAACTTGAAAGCCCAACCACTAACCACGAGTGTTACACGTGTTTAGATTATCGACGGCAATTTAATACAGTCTGACAGTTCTTAATTAATCAAATGGTTTTGCTATTTTTTTCTTGTATGAAGATTTGGCCTAGGTATTTAAGGTGTATTTAAGGTTAATTTCGTAGAGTGGGGATAGAATGAACATTCGCTCGTTAGGTGTAAATCCACCTTTAGACGTCCCGCGTCGCATATTCAAGGGACGATTGCAAAAAATAGTATATAGTGATTTTTGTTTTGACTAAGGATTTAAGTCGATTCGATTCCCAGACGTAGCATATATGTAACTATTTTTTAGATTTTATTTTAATGTAGAGCTACCTACTAACATTTACAAATAACTTTAAAACTTCTTTCACCTAAAAACCCTATCTACGATATTTAAGGAACTTTTCTTTCTTGTCCCATAGTTTTAGGATGCCCTGTATAGCAGAAATAACATGTGGGAGCACCATCATGTCAATGCCAACTGAAACTTTAATCAGTAGACCTGCTGCGTCGAATATCGTAAATTTCAAGCAGCTGTCTTTGTCACTCCAACTAAGACGTCTGCAGCGGTGAGACTGAGACAAAAACTTAGGATATTTGGTTCGCGGTAGACCCTCAGTAACACAAGTAACACGTGTTCTGGCTTAAAGGACTAATATCCAGGTCGTAAATATTAAAAAAAAAGTTACACGTGTAACATTATAGCCGACAATTCGCCACGGACACGACTGACAGACTTTTGTAATAAATTGATGAGTGAGGAACGTGATAAATAATCGAACTTTTTCATTATTGAGACAGAAAATTGATTTCATGACATACTGTAATAAAAATAGTAGTTAACCGTTACAGGACAAACATGTATTGTTAAGTATTCAATATCACATAGTGATATATTTGATAAGGAAGCAGTAGGACTTTTTAATGTATATTCAGTTCTCCTATTATAGTACATTACGACACAAGTGCGAAAAACAGGAAATCCGAAACGAGTGGCGATATTTTAAAACAGGACCGAAGGGAGTGTTTAAAAATCGACACGAGTTACGAATTTCCTTTTTGCACGTGTTTTGTACGACGTTTTTTAGTAAAGATATGGCCCTCCGAAGTTTTGGACCTGACGTAAAATGACACACTTCTCGCACTAGAGCCTAAAAAAGGCACCATCTGTACTAAAAAGCTTAAATATTTAGGTCAGATATAATTAATCTCACTGAGAAAGTAGTGTCTTACCTCTTACTGTTATTGAGTTATTCAAAAAATAAGTTTAATGACTGAACAAGTGTATTATAACCTTTATTAGATTATTGCATTCAAATGTTAGTTATTTAGACATGTGCCGTCAGTCATCTGAAATTAACTCTTATGTTATTCTTACGGTTCTCTCACTCTACCCACAGAATTAGATTTGGATAGAAGAAACCAGTTCATTCATTTGTATGGCGGCCGAGCGTGTCAGATTTTGTACTGAAGTTGTTACTTACCTATGATTTTAAACATGTCTCAGGCCCTTGAGTATTCGTTTAATTTATTAGGTATGTTTAAAAACGAAAACTTTTTTTTCGTTTTTAACACTCCAAGCAGCCGGTTAAATTTAACGGAAATAAAAAAAACCTGTGTGCAATGTACAACCGTGGTTTTAGACGGTGATAAAGCACATTAGCACAAAAAAACAAATGATAAATGAAATAAAAAAACATTGATTGAAAACTTAAAAAAGGCATGAATCATGATCATTTATTTCGCCCAGGAAGCTTTTTTTCATGGACTACCTAGTTCCTACCAACGCATACAATTTAAATATAAGTAGCAATATACGATTCTACATTCACAATTAATTTTCAAATCGTGCTACTCAAAAAAGTATAAATGGCATCTGACAACCCTATTTATCACCGTTATATAAATCGAATTCATTACCGGATGAAATAATTACTCACATCCTTAAGAATTTTAATGTTTATTTCCACAAAGTTATTAAAGTTAGTGGTCAATGCTGGAACTAATGCTTTCTCGTAGTAATTCGTGGTGTTACGTAGACAGTGGCGCCATAATTGTATGAATAGATAAGTTGGGAAACTTTGTAAACTCGTTCGTGAGGTACTTTTCTCACGGATTACTTAAAGATGGGTATACACCGGCGGAGTTGTAATTTATATGAATGATTGTTGAGATCATAGGTATAATAACTTCCGCTTATTTTTAATATATATTTATTTTCAAAACTACAATTTATGTACATAGATTAAATCTAACTAATCAAACCTATATCTAAGATTAGCCCTTGTAGCATTGTACCGAGGATGCTGGCGGCATTTCCTCGCTGTATCGCAATACTGATGCGTTCGTTACATGAACCAGACGTTTCGCGATCTCAGCAAACAATTTGCGTACGCTGGAGCCCCATGAACCTAAAGTTTCTACGCCAAACGGTACAAAATCGTACTCTTCAATATCGTAGATCAAATAAGTTCTAAATATTGGATATACTCTCACTGTCAAATTCTTAAATGGTCCTCTCAACCTGACGGGTTTAAAAAAAAACTCGGTAACAATAATAGTGTGTACTACCCTTTACAGTTGTCAACTCCCGCGCCGTGAATTCGCGATGAGTCAACGAACGTGCTTCTGCGTTTTTGCGCACCGTAACTCCACATACCTTACTAGGTCATTACGTTATTTGTGTATGGTGACTCAGTGGACATACATTATGTATGACATGTGCAGTGGACAAGTCAATTTGTGTTTAGGGTTATATAAATGTTTATTATTGTTGACAGCTTTCGAATACAACCATATAAACATGGACATGCCAAAAACGATTGTGCAATTGTGCTGCGACGGGCAGGACATTAAATGGAAAAATAAAAACACGTACAAAATGCAAATGGTATTATACTACGAAAAAACTATTTCCAGAAATAGCATCAATAAGTAAATAAACGTGGATAATTAAATTGCCTTTTGTTACATAGAATATCTGAAGTTCTGAAGTACAATCTCGTCTAATAAATAAATAAATGCATATCATGGGACATCTTACACAAATCGACCTAGGCCCACGGTAAGCTCAATTAAGGCTTGTGATGTGAGTACCTGGCGACGATATATATAATAGATATATACGTACCTATAGACACTTAGATACATACGAGTACACAGCCATGACCAAGGAATAAATATTTGTAATAAAGAAATGGGTGAATCAACTTTTTTCTCTCTGTTATTGCCATTATTCACCCAAATACACAAAATAATGCCCTTGCCGGTATTCTAACCCCCTCCAGCTTCGTAGGCAGGGTCACTAGGTACCAACTAGGCTACGGAGGCTGACTAATAATATGTTTACATTTCAGATCGTGTGTAAGAAGTATAAGGGTTAAAGTCTTAAACATAATTATGTGTGCCGTTATTTGCGAAAGGGGCCTTTTTTCGATGTCGGTTACGGCGTTATGTATGAGCAATGTCCGTATACAAAAATACAAATACGACGCCACCGGACGTAAGAGCCATCGGCATCGACAGTAAGGTCCCTTATCCAGATAATGTCACATTTTTGGAGCCTGCTAACAAAGAGTAGGCAATATTATATCGTGACAAGTAGCAAGTAAGCCGTTCGTGGTAAACGAACAATTGATATTCAACACGATGAAACCATTTCTAAATAAATTAGCGTACAATCAGATAAATTGATTGAGGACATCTGTAGGTAAAGTCACCGCCAATTAGGGTTACCACCCTTACTATTTTGCATATTGTACTATTTTATGTAATCACATAGTATACGTACTATGTATTTTGGCTCTTTTTACGGTTAAAGAAATGAATATACTATTGAAAAAATATAAACTAGTACCTAACACGTAAAAATACTATATTTGGAAGAAATTGTATGTCAAATTGTCAATACGATAATGCATACTTCTCAAAAGAAAATAAGCGTCACTGAGTTTATTACTGTAACTTAAAAATACTTTATGTATGAAATTTTTTACAATAAATAATAGCGTAATTTTTTACAGTTTAATTTTATTGCTGTGTCAATTAACGAATATATCATTAAAACTTACATATTTAGATACGCTTAATAAACTAAAACAAAGCAGCAGAGTAGGTAGTATATTTAAATTATAATATTATATTTGAGTTTCCCGTTAGTTATAATTCTAAAGATGACGTTTGTTTTACAAGCGGTCATTTCGAACATTTACCTACATTGATTAGCCTACTTATGTGAATATGTCTCTAACGAAACAGCTTATACCTACCTACAGCTTTATACCTTATTATAACACACAAAGGTACAATATGGCTTGTTTTTGGCATCGACTGCAAGCGTCAATGTCACGACAAACCACAGGTCTAATCAGAAATCACGTATTGACATTTATATATGCATTCTGAGACAATTATCCATGGCAACTCGTAATGGCATATCGAATCGTGTAATTTGTGACTTGCAGTTTCAATTTGCATCGATTTAATTTGTTAGTACCTACTCGTAGTTTGATATTTTGATTTGAATATATCAACCGGAGAAAATGGGTCTAGTGGGAAGAAATGGGTATTTTAATGAGGTTTCTTATACTCGGGTATTTAAAATACACATCATCATCCTGTATCCTGGTGTCCACCTGTGGACTGAGACTCGTTCCACTGCTGGATATCGGCCTCTCCTAAAACCTTTGCGTGCGGACGCATTAGGAGGTATATAATGCCCATAATCGCCACGTAGGGCAAGCGGATTAGTGTGTCCACTATGATGATGTTGCTGCCCATCATCAATAAATAAATGAAGTGTCAGTGACATTTCAATTCTTTCGTTGACTCTTACGGCTTTTACTTGACGGAAAAGATTGAGATGGCACCAAATGTATTCTTACAGCCGTCACCACGCATAAATATAAGATAAAGATAATGCAAAAGTACACAAGTACAAGTAATTTACACAATTGTAAATCGAAAGATAAAAAATAACAAAAAACTAAATCAAAGTAACAAATCAATAGCGCCGAGAGTTCCTAACAAAAATTGTAGTGAATAATCTAATAGGCAGAAATAAATGATTGTGCTTGTGACACCGTTAGCCAAAAATATAATTTTTTGATCGATTGCTTCTAGGAAACGGTTTTTTTTAATTTCTGGCGCTTGGTATCACTAGCCCATATTTAAAAAATAAGTGAGAAGTTCTTTTTATCTTAGTTAAAGTAATTAATTATGAAACGCGATTATTTTTTGACGCCCGTTGTCAGATCGTAAAATTCAAAGATAGATATCAAAATATCGATGTAAATGATAATAATTAAAGAGAGAAAATATTTAAAAATCTACCCAACACCAACAAAAACATGGAGTTATCTGTTTTTGGAAATATAGTGGGTAGGTAGCAGAAAATAAAATTAACTGTTGAACGTTATTAAATTTGAATGACAATGCCAGAAACATACAGGCATTTAACGTATTTTTGAGAAGACCCGATAGAATAACATAGTAAATGTTTTAGTAAATAATCTTAGACTTTAAAGATTGTACTAAGCTAAAACTTTGTAACTTTACTTGGTTTCGTATAAATAAACAGTTAATATTTGTTGTTTTTTTTACATATTAAAGCGTTCAATTATTGTTGCAAGTGGTATAAAACCTTTAAAAACATTATTCGTAGCAAATAAATATATGTTAAGGCGTCTATTTATCTATTTCATATTGTTAAACATCAAACTTCCCTACGTGACTTAGTGTTTTTCTGTTTTCGTTTTTTAATTCTTAATATTTTTTTACAGCCAAATTATACGTAACACAATCTTTGAAAACTTTAGGTATCCAGTCTCCTAAAGTTTATATCCAAACAGACAGCATCTTACCAGTCTATTCAACTGAAGAAAAAATATAAAAAGTACATTTACACGTACATTTAGGCGTATGCTATTACTGTATGTTATCAGTTTATTATCTGTAGTTATTTTTCTTTCTACTTTAAACCTACCGACATTTAAAATGAAGAAGTTAAAAGTGCTGCAACGAAAAAACCGTTATTTTTAAAACCGTTTACTTACATCATTAACGAATTTAGCGAACTCCAGGACTTGGTAGGACACAAACAGGAAAATGTTACTATAAGTATAGGATCATTATACTTAATTGTATTACATGTACTTATAATAGTAATAAAATTTAGCACCGACCATAATTAAATGTAGTTTGTGAACGATTATAACTTCGGAGGAATCGGAAGGTCTTCGTTTCCTTTAAAGTTTCATGTCAAAACTTTATTTTTCTTTTAGTTTTCCTTATAACTTCATACTAAATATATACCTACGAACTTGAACTATTGAAAATTGGTTACAAATTATGTATTTTTATCACTGATTTTATCACATGAGCTCATTTTTATTTCGAAACTAAACATTTGTAACTAGCCGAAAGTTTAAATAAATATCAAAGTAACGGCATTTTTATATCGCACAACATACCCACCCCATTCAAAAATCCTAAAATAATCACTCAAGCCATAATAATAAATCCAATAACAAAGATACAAGATGGTAAGTTCATCAAATTTTAAACACTAAACAAAAACTCACCTAAACATAACACGATTCCAAATTCGAATTCGTAACACGTTCACCGATAAACCGTTAGCACGTCCGCGCGAACTGCCGGCTACGGCACACTGCCTTGCGATGCACTAACTCGAAAATCGAATTCCATCTTTTTTTTTAATTATGGAGTTTTAACTGCCAGCAATTTATTAAGCTACTTTGTAAGTGGCCAGTAATGAGTAAACTGTTTTCGCATTGACGTAAGGACAAATTGTAAGTTGGATCTTTTATTATTAGGATGAAGTTAAAAGGTTATTGGTATTTGAACAAACACCTGCTATGTTACAAAGTTAGTTGTAAAGTATGCCTGGAATTTATCATTGGAATTTCAATGCAATAAGTAATGTGTTAGGTGGCGAACCCAACGTATTTCTGAAATAGCGAATAATGCTCGCATAGTCGACAATGACAAAGATAGCAGCCAGGTGCCAATATTTGCACCATTTTGTTGTCTTGACATTAAGGTGGTGTAAACAATAGAACATTACGATACAAATGCGAAAAAAATAAGTTCGCAACTAGTGGAGATAAATTAAAGCACGTGTATTGTACGACGTTTTTCATTATAATTATATGGCCCTCCGAAGATTTCGAACTGACGTAAAATGAACCACTTCTAGCACTAGCGCGTAAAAAAGGGCCATCTGTACTGAAAATATACAGGGTGTTTTTTTTTCGACCGTTCAAATTCTACGTAGTGAATGTGTAGGTCATACTGACCAACTTTTATTATGGGGACAAAGTCGAAATCGCGAAAAAAAATCAGCTGTTTCATACATTTCGGCCGGCGTAATGCCGCCAATTTGTATGAAACAGCTGATTTTTTTTTCGCGATTTCGACTTTGTCCCCATAGTAAAAGTTGGTGAGTATGACGTACACATTCACTACGTAGAATTTGAACGGTCGAAAAAAAAAACACCCTGTATTTTGGGACCTAAACCGTAATTATTTTTTTGTGTCGACTGTACTTACGAAATCAGCAAAAGTGAGAGTTTTCACACACAATGAATCACTAAAATGATGTGACATTTAGATCCACCTGCAAAAACGACAGAATACGTAGCATTGTATGCGAGTAAACCATTTGTATACCTACTCGTAAAAAACACAACTCGTAAACAAATATGTACATGTTAATTTATTTATGGTCATACGAAGGTTACGGGGTTTGCGATTCGATCCCTAAGTTAGTCTCTGGTCTCTGATTGTAAAGAACTACTCATAATTGCCGCAATCCATTTATGTTCATACAAAATGTATGGAGTCTTGGCAGCTAGGGCGTAATTTCAACCGACTTCAAAAAAAGGAGGTTCTTATTTACATTTTTTAATGTTTGTTACCACAGAACTTCCGACTGGGTGTACCAATTTTGATGATTCTTTTTTTGTCTGGCGTCTGGAGTCGAACCCGGATCTTCCAGGTCTGTAAGCAAACGAGTCATTGCCAATTAAGCTACGGAGGTATTACTGACATACCCCCTTATTCATAAACGTTTGCTAACTTAACAAGCCGCTAATAATTGTTTGTCCTTTTCGGCCTTAACAATGTCTCCATAAGAGCAAAAGTGACAAAACAATTATTAGCGGCTTGTTAAGTTAGCAAACGTTTATGAATAAGGGGGATAAGTATATGATATTGCATTAAGTATTTAGTTCTTGTGGCCGCGTGGTGACGGCAGTAGAATACATCCCAATCTTTCCCGTGGTTGTCGTAAGTGTCGACTAAGGGACTAACGTGCAACTGACATTTCGTTGATAGAAGATTGATGATGGGCAGCAGCGTCATCATAGTGGGCAGTTGGATACATTACTGCGATCGTCAATCAACTTGCCCAGCGTGACGATTATGAGCCATTTTTTTTTGTAAATGGTGTCCCCCCTCCAAAAAAATGGAATGGATACTCCACTTTTTAAGCGACGTCAAAATAGGAGGAGGTTCTCAATTCAACTGATTTTTTTTTGTTGTATGTATGTTACCCAATTTTTCCGAAAATCGTGAACCGATTTGAATTTGTTTTTTGTAATCGAACGTGTATAACCCCGAGATGGTCCAGTTGGCACCAAATTGGGGTCTGATGATGGGATTTTGGAGAAATCGAGGGATCTCTTCAAATGTTATATGCGCTTTTGGTAATGTTAATTCATTTATAAGCATTTGCATTCAGAAAGTAGGATTTGATTATAGGAAACCATTGATGGAAACAAATCGGGGATCTTGGAGAAATCTGTTGAAGTCGGTTTTTTTAATTGTTAATTTGGTGATTATTGGGATTTGGAACTTTAAATATGATTTCCATTCAGAACCGTGACTTCATTCGATCCTGATAGGAGAAACTGTCGTACCAAGTTTTTCTCCTATTAGAATCGAAAGACCTTACAATTATGTGTAGAAATCATACAAAATACGTAAAAAAGTGGGGGTCAACTTTGAAATGGCCCTTATGAGCCTTTACCTCCCAAGGCGTCTATAGGCATAGTTGATAGGAGAGGCCTACGTTCAGCAGTGGACTGAGAATACTGAGATAAGCTGATGATTACTTAGCATGTGGAGTATACTTACCAAGGTACCGTAAAAAGGGGTAAATAGAAATGACTGAGTAAATAGGAATGTAGAGTAAACTGATTGGTCTGTTAGCCCAGGACAAAAAATCCACTTTAGAATAAAACATATGAAAAAATCTGCTGTTCTAAACTGAACCGTTTCTCCTGGGCTAACAGACCAGTTTACTCTACATTCCTATTTACCCCGTTTTACGGTATACCATGCCGTGTCAACTCATGCCCATGTTAAAGGCCGTCACACACATAGCGATAATATAATCGTGTCCACACCTGACAAAGATACAAGAAAAATGTAGCTTTTTCTCTCTAGCACCTATATTCTGAGAGGAACAGAGATCATGATCAAGCATCAAACCCGTTTTGTTGAAGTCTCTTAAACCGTCTCGCGCGTATTTCCTTGTCAATAATCTCCATAATTATTTATATTTACTTACTCTGCAATACAACTAATTGACCCCAATTTGGGGAAATCCCGAAGAGTTCCGTGCCACTACCATGTGTGTAAAAGTTGCAGTAATATCATTTAAATATTCTAAATATCTTTATATTTATTCACATGGCCGTATGGTGACGGCAGTAAGAATACATTTGTCACCACCCCAACTCTTCCCGCGGGAGTCGTAAGAGTCGACTAAGGGATGGAAGTGTCACTGACCATTCTTTAATAGAAGATTGATGATGGGCAGCAGCGTCATCAATATCATAATAGTGCACACATTACTGCGATCGCCAACCCGTTTGCCCAGCATGGCGATTTTGGGCATTTACCTCCTAATGCGTACGCATAGTTAATAGGAGGGGCCTACGTCCAGCAATGTACTAACATAGGCTGATGATGATGATGATGATGATCCGTAATACATGAGCTATTTTCAGCCTCTGTAGCCTAGTTGGTAGTGACCCTGCCTACGAAGCTGGAGGTTCCGGGACTTCCGGGTTCGAATCCTGGCGAGGGCATTCTTTGTGTATTTATTTATCACAAATGTTTGTTCCTTGGTCTTGACTGTGTATGTATCTATTATATATTTATCGTCGCCTGGTACCCACACCACAAGCCTTAATTGAGCTTACCGTGGGACTAGGTTGATTTGTGTAAGATGTCCCAAGATATTTATTTATTTATTTTTATTTTATGTGATTCGAATGTGTATAAGTGTGTTTGTTTGGAATGTATTAGGTTTGTTGTTTGGAATGTATTATTGTATTTAGGTTATTTTAATTTGGTAAATTTATTTTGACATGTACCATAAGGTAATAACGCAATTTAATTTGAATTTGAATGACCAAATAAAAAAAAATTAAACCGATTTTTCCAAGATCTCATCATCAAACCTAGACTTGGTCCCCACCTCGGGATTATACCCGTTCGATTAAAAAAAAATCTTTTCACAATTCTCGGAGATATTGAGTAACATTGATATTGAATTGAGCTTCCCCCTTTTTTGAAGTCGATTAACAAGTTAGGTGGCGTTAGTTACATACATAAGTTTGTTGTCAATCGAATCAAACGAAGATCGTCAACTTCGTCAAATTGACCATAATACCTCTAGTCGAACAAACATGAAGACACCGCATTTAAGTAATATAATTATTTTCTATCTATCTCTCGCACTGATATAACGAGCATAAGTTGCATAGAAAGTGTCGTATATATAGCGAATACTGTTATGGCAAAGTGGTTATTTATTGCATTAATCGCGGCGTTAGTCGCTCGCGTTTGTCTTTTTGTACAATTTTCATCCCTAACGCAGACGTGGTAAGCGTCGATCCCATTGCGTTGATCGCATGAATCTAACGCAGCGTACCGCTGCGATTATTTATTTATTTAAACTTTATTGCACAAAAGTAAAACTTAAAGTACAACAGGCGGACTTAATGCCATGAGGCATTCTCTACCATGCAGTTAACCTTGGGGCAAAGCAGAGAAAATTGTAGGCGGCGCAAATATATAAATATAAAACAAATCTGTGTATAAAAAATTAATTAAAAAGCATTTACAAAATCGTACATATACATACATACATTATTACATACTCTAATATATTTACACAAATATCATACATATAAACAAATAATACAATAATATAACTTGCTCATGAAGGAGATATCAACCAAAACAGAGCAACAAATCGCACTCATGGTAAGGTCTGTTGACATTAAACCAGCCAAACCGCTGCTGTAATTAGCAGTCGTTCAACTTTTAACCGACATTTTATTTAATAGAACGGAGTGGCGGATTTTAGCAAATGCTGTTCTTTACGGTGGATTCTACACTGACGCCATTTCCTCATGCGGCGACGGTGTGAGCGAGACCACAGTATAATAAATATACTATCGTACAGTATGGTCATACTCTGCCTCAGACATTAAGACTGAAAGTGCTAAGTAATAGACATCGCTTTTTACTCTTCTTACATCACTGATCGACAGCATGTTACAACAATGGTGATCCTCCTCCTCCTCATTGCTGAGGGTCGTGAAGCCCCCGTGGTATGAGCTTCTGTCTTACGGAGTCCCGCCATCTGTGCCTGTTCTTGGCATCGTGTAGTGCAGTGTGCAGCTGGGTACCCAACGCAGAACGGACTTGATCTGTCCATCTTATTGGGCTGCGGCCTCTTGATCACTTACCATCAATCCTGCCAGTAACGATAAGTTGCTCAAGATTATGACCCTCTTTCCTGGCGATGTGACCGAAAAACTCCAGAATTCTTCGCATACAAATAGGATAGCCTGGTTTTGACATCTAGTTCGCGTAAGATGGATACGTTGGTGCGAAGCTGTACAAGTAATTTGGAGCATTTTCCTCCAGCACCACATCTCAAACAATGGTGATACAAGATAATAAAACATGAATCTATTCATCATCATCATCATCATCATCAGCCAATTGACGTCCACTGCTGGACATAGGCCTCCCCCAGAGAGTTCCACAAAGATCGGTCGTGAGCTGTCCGCATCCATTGGACACCCGCATGAATCTATTAATTACGACTATATTGACAATTTTTACTATGGGATCAAATATGACAACTCAAGAAAAAAATCGACATTTCCGTACGTTTTGGTCAACTTATCTTAGCCCATTTTCTATGGGACAACAATGGAAGTGTCGTGTAATTTTTTTCTTGAGTTTTAAACTTGGTTCCACAGTAAAAGTTGTTTAAATTAAATCATTATTAGATTTCTAATTGTCTGGACAAACATCCATCGAACTCCCTATCGGCACACAAACCTCTTTAACGTTTTGCCAATGATGGGTCTTGCCAAACTTTTTTATTCAATAAATAAATAAATAAAAAAAAAACATTTTTTATTTTCTTGTATCACCATTTTTGTAACAATCAGTATACAACATTATTTACATACATGCAAATGAAAATTAATAATTGGATTAGGTTATCTACATTATTAGGTTAATAACTGCGCAACTTTTATTTCCTGGCCACAGAATAACAAAAAATTAATCCGACCATATCTATTTAGTACACTCGCCATCAGATATATCGTAGCGTCCAGAGCGGTCAAAAATATCTGAACACGCCTTTATTACCATGCCATAACAATAGAGTCGTGTTCAAATATTTTTTCATCACACTTGTTCGGTACGTGCGCCAATGCGCTGCGACGACGCGTTATTACGCCCTAGGGCAATCAAGTATTTTCGTACAACATTACGTCGCACTAGCGCCGCACCGGGATTTCTGTTATAAAAATGATAAATTTAAGTCATCCCTGATTTTCAGAAATGATTTAGACCATTTTAGAGTTGTTTTGTGAAAATATATTGTTTTATTTACTTTTTTTGCCTCACAGGTTTGATGAAAAACATTGTGTGTGCCACGGTCGGTACAAGAAATATGAGCTCGTGTGAAGTGAAGCTCGCGCCTTCGGCTTGGAATTTCACATCACAATCACAATTTCTTATTTACCGCCCTTAATACACAATGTACTATTGAGCGCTCTACGATATATCTGAAGGCGACTGTACAACAGACCCTTAAATACTTTTTAATTACGCACGTGTCACACGTGTCAGGTACAAGTGCGTACTATTAATAGAAACGAACTAATGGGTGCTCTAACAACGACGATTACCGTCTTACCCGTTAACCTGCCGCTAAATAAGTAGTTAGTACTGTGTTCCGCTTTGGGGGTAAGATAGCCGGTGTAATTACTGGCATAGAGACAATCCATCTAAGTCCTCAGGGTAGGCAGCGCATAGGCGATTTTTTGGTCACTATGTCCATGGGCCTCAGTTCCCGCTTTCCATCAGGTGGGCTGAGAGCTCAGTTGTCTACCTTCGTCACATAAAAAATAAAGTAAGACACGGAAGGCTCGGCCTACAACGGCGACACAATTATAAAGCAGGACAGCAGTACCTATTACCTTTTTATGTTCCCAAGTATTTTCTAAGTTCAAACGGAGCGTATGTCCATTTTTATATTTCTTCTCATAATTATAACTTATGCAAAAATAATGATTAATTTAAACATTAAAGTGGCATGTCAACGCAAAACCTTCCAAGTCGTTTGTCTTATGTGCTTCGCCATATTTAATATTATTCTGTGTACATTAACATTCAATGAAAAAATAACAATTGAAACATAAATATAAACTTACATCATCATCATCATCATCATCATCAGCCTATGATAGTCCACTGCTGGACGTAGGCTAGGCTTCTCCTATTAACTATGCGTATAGACGCATTACATAGAAGGTAAATGCCCATAATCGTCACGCTGGGCAAGCGGATTGGCGATCGCAATAAAGTGTCCACTATGATGACGCTGCTGCCCATCAGATCAGCAATCTTTTATCAAATAATCGAAAGATTTTAACCACGCATTTTTGATATAAAAACAAACAAAAAATATTATATGACTTTTGTCATTTTTGGCGAAAAAAAAATTTTTTTCTTATTTATTTTTTTCAATTTTTGTAAGTATTTTAACATAAAAAGTAAAAGTTATTCATGAAACTAGCACTTACAATGAGTGTTAAGGTTTTTTTTTTACAAAAACCTCATTTTTAAAAGGTTTTATTTCTCACTTTTCGACAGCTATTAATGAGGTTAGTGAGACGATTCTCCATAATGGCACCAACGCCGTTAAAAAGACCTTTTGTACCGAGTTACAATAAGAAAATATTTTTTTTTTAATTGGTAATAACTCTGAAACTAGGCGATATCCAGAAAAGTTTATACGACATTATAGTTTCTAAATGTGGTCAGGAACACACTGTTAAAATCTTTCGGGTTATTAGAAATCACGGTGTATATTAAACTATTTGAACTGAATTCGAATATTGCTTTATTTTTGCGACACCATGTACATACTTAGTTCCTGCTATTTCGATTGACCTACCTGACTATTTAACGAGTTTTACAATTATGTGCAATGACCGAAAGAGGCTTCTAAAGCAAAGAAAATGGTAGTTGTCTTGGGATGCATGCGTCTAGCAAGACTGTTACATTTTTTTTCATTCGGTTGGTTTTTGATAGTTTACGAAAATATCAACGTTATTAACGTTATTGGATTTTTAAACGGTTTTTATTAACTTCACCGCGTATCAACTGTCGTCGATGCTTCAAATCTTGTGATCGATTTTTCGACTACTTCTACTGCACCAAAATCAATAAAATTTGGAACTTTTATCAAGTCCCCATGACAATGCAATATTATAATATTTTTATCCTTGTATCCTCAAAGCCTGATGCTGCAGACGTACTGTCTACCTTAACCGAGAGTGTTAGACACGTGAAAATGAAAGTATAGCATGTTTGGCATAATCAAATACTAACAGCCTGATCTTGACTTTCAACTCCTCACTCCTGATGCTGCAGTACTGCCCACAATAACCGCAAGGTTTATCTTTTATCGATATTTTGATTTTAAAGAAGTTATTTTGATATGAAGTATAGGTAGAACATGCAAATTTAATACTAACGTCCAACTCCTCAAATCTGATACTCCAGTGTTACTGCCTGCCACAACCGTTAGGTTTAGCGATATGTAGATTTTGAAGTACTGCTTTAGATATTTGGTATAGAAACATACAGATTCAATTATTATGATCATCATCATATCAGCTGAAAGACGTTCACTGGTGAATATAGGCCTCCCCCAAAGATTGCCACAAGGACCGGCCCTGTGCCACCCGTACCCAGCGACCTTAACCAGGTCATGAGTCCACCTTGTGGGGGGCCTACCCACGCTGCGCCTTCCGGTACGTGACCGCCACTCGAGAACCTTACCGCCCCAACGCCCCGCCCACTTCAGTTTAGCGATTCGAAGAGCTATATCGGTTACGTTGGTTCTGCTACGGATGGTCACATTTCTAATCCTATCTCGCAGAGAGACTCTTAGCATAGGCCTCTCCATTGCTCTTTGGGTGACTTTGAGCCTTCTTATGAGGCCCATTGTAAACGACCACGGTTTAGTACCGTATGTCATTACTGCGGCCCTCCGGCTGATAGACTCATAGGGTCACGGCTGATAGGGTGACAGCGTGAGTGGATCGCGTAGGGCGAGCCGTCGGGCCTGCGGCCCTTCGGCTGATAGAGTGACAGCGTGAGTGCTTTGCGTAGGGCGGGCCGTCGGGCCTGCGGCCCTTCTGCTGATAGAGTGACAGCGTGAGTGGATCGCGTAGGGAGAGCTTTCGGGCCTGCGGCCCTCCAGCTGATAGAGTGACAGCGTGAATGAATCGCGTAGGGCGAGCCATCGGGCCTGCGGCCCTCCAGCTGATAGAGTGACAGCGTGAATGAATCGCGTAGGGCGAGCCGTCGGGCCTGCGGCCGTCCGGCTGATAGACTCACAGCGTGATTGGTTCACGTAGGGCGGGCTGTCAGGCCTGCGGCCCTCCAGCTGATAGAGTGACGGCGTGAGTGATTCGCGAAGGGCAAGCCGTCGGGCCTGCGGCCCTTCTGCTGATAGAGTGACACCGTGAGTGGATCGCGTAGGGAGAGCTTTCGGGCCTGCGGCCCTCCAGCTGATAGAGTGACAGCGTGAATGAATCGCGTAGGGCGAGCCATCGGGCCTGCGGCCCTCCAGCTGATAGAGTGACTGCGTGAATGAATCGCGTAGGGCGAGCCGTCGGGCCTGCGGCCGTCCGGCTGATAGACTCACAGCGTGATTGGTTCACGTAGGGCGGGCTGTCAGGCCTGCGGCCCTCCAGCTGATAGAGTGACGGCGTGAGTGATTCGCGAAGGGCAAGCCGTCGGGCCTGCGGCCCTTCAGCTTATAGAGTGACAGCGTGAGTGAATCGCGTAGGGCGATCCGTCGGGCCTGCGGCCCTCCAGCTGATAGAGTGACAGCGTGAGTGGATCGCGTAGGGCGAGCCGTCGGGCCTGCGGCCCTCCAGCTGATAGAGTGACAGTGTTAGTGGATCGCGTAGGGAGAGCCGTCGGGCCTGCGGCCCTCCAGCTGATAGAGTGACAGCGTGAGTGAATCTCGTAGGGCGAGCCGTCGGGCCTGCGGCCCTCCAGCTGATAGAGTGACAGCGTGAGTGGATCGCGTAGGGAGAGCCGTCGGCCCTGCGGCCCTCCAGCTGATAGAGTGACAGCGTGAGTGGATCGCGTAGGGCGAGCCGTCGGGCCTGCGGCCCTCCAGCTGATAGAGTGACAGTGTTAGTGGATCGCGTAGGGAGAGCCGTCGGCCCTGCGGCCCTCCAGCTGATAGAGTGACAGCGTGAGTGAATCGCGTAGGGCGAGCCGTCGGGCCTGCGGCCCTCCAGCTGATAGAGTGACAGCGTGAGTGGATCGCGTAGGGCGAGCCTTCGGGCCTGCGGCCCTCCAATTGATAGAGTGACAGTGTGAGTGGATCGCGTAGGGAGAGCCGTCGGGCCTGCGGCCTGCGGCCCTCCAGCTGATAGAATGACAGCGTGAGTGAATCGCATAGCTCCAGTTGACAGACAGGGAGATGGAGTCTCTTGGATTTACGTAGTGCGTGCCATAGTGCCGTCGGGCCTATGGCCCTCCGGTTGATAGATTGCATTGATTGACCGTTATGGCCCTCGGTTCGCGTTGGACTTTCCGTCAGACCTGAGGTTCTTCGGTTGGTCGACTGAGAGACTGAGTTTATATTTTATTAATATAAAAAATTTAACTATATTTTTTCAATAAACCAAATTGATTGATATATTCCTTATTGTCAGGTCTCTGTTATCTAAGGTACTTATTGTATGAATAACACGTCCATTTGAGACACTTCGGGCATTCAAGCTTACATTAACCACGCCCAGCCTTTGGTTTTCATTTGTCGATCGAGATATTTAATAACATTTTTTAGTGTCGGATTTCTAAAAATATCTATTCAGCAGGGATTCGCCTCCCGTTACACATAAAATAAAATAATGTCCATTACGTTTACATATGTGTCGTGATTCGTGATGAAAGCGCAAGAGTATAAGCGCTACTTAGCATGTATAATTTGTATTACCTACATATTATAAACAACGTCTTTGATCTAGAATAAGTAGGTATAGTATCGGAAATTATCTTAACAATTGCACTAAAAACATGAAAATAAAATAAGTAAAAAAAGTTTTAAGTTAAACGGTTTTTATTGCACCAAAAACTAGAAAATAAAAATTTCATGTATCTAACCGTAGATGCTACTTTCTGTAGATTACTCACGTGAAACTATTATCACTGTAGTGTTCCCAAGTCGGATGCTGAAAGCCACGTTTAGCCTCTATGTCAGTGGATTAAGCGTTACCTAATCGGAAACTTTTACCAAACTAAAATAAAAACGTGGGGCGTTATTATAAAGAAACGTACAAGTTCAAAATATGTAATTGTAGCTTTAATCATCCATCTGTTCCATCACTTCTACAGAGGTAAATAGCTTTTATCAAGGCCAGAACAAAACTTATTACACTATTCCTGTCTTGATTTCTATGTGTGTTCTTAAATAATTTTAGTGACTTAATGAAAATTGCGTACGCCCCACGTTTTTATTTTAGTTTGGTAAAAGTTTCCGATTAGGTAACGCTTAATCCACTGACATAGAGGCTAAACGTGGCTTTCAGCATCCGACTTGGGAACACTACAGTGATAATAGTTTCACGTGAGTAATCTACAGAAAGTAGCATCTACGGTTAGATACATGAAATTTTTATTTTCTAGTTTTTGGTGCAATAAAAACCGTTTAACTTAAAACTTTTTTTACTTATTTTATTATGTAACACAATATAACCAGATCCAGGAACTACTTTGATTTTGTGCACTGTAAAATGAATATGATCTATCCTAGCTATTTGATTTAAAATGCACGTGATCAGATAATTATGAGCTGATCGGCCGCTCCGGCTTATCCGGTTATAAGATGCAAATATTTACGCGTAAGTAAGTTTAAAATTTGAACCTTAATTAACAAGAAATACAGCTTTAATTATGAAATTAACTAAAAAGACAAAGGAGGCTTCGAGGTTTTGCAAATAAACAGCTTCTTTCACGGGTTTCGTTACATAACAGTAAAAATAGAGAGTTCACTTTGCTTCACTGAAAATTCAAATTTAAGTTAAGGCTTAGATTGATGTGTATACGTACACTGTGTATTAGGTAAGGTAAGGTGGGGTAGGTAAGATGAAACGGTTTGTTTAATAGTCCCACGATGTCGTAACAGATGTGCTTACCATAGAAAAAATCAACTGCGAAAGACTCTGGTTGTCACGGGATTCGAACCCGCTTTCTCTGGATTGCCGGTCCAACGTGCTTCCAATTACACCAGACTACCTTCCGTCGATCACAGCGAATTTTTAGTCAATGGTATTGTGAACCTAATCACTAGCGACATCTGTACGTAGTGTTTCGAAGGTACTACAACCTTAAGCCACTCAAAGACCTGTGTCTACCACAATCGTCTGCAAACTCGACAACTCTCCGTTGCGTTGAATTTGCTATAGATGGCGCTGTAATCAATTCATGATTAGGAAACATCAATTTGTTTTATAATTAAACAAATTGATGTTGGTGTTACTTTTTTACGATGCGGATAATCCCACAATGTCGTAACAGATGTGCTTACCATAGAAAAAATCAACTGCGAAAGACTCTGGTTGTCACGGGATTTGAACCCGCTTCCTCTGAATTGCCGGTCCAACGTGCTGTAACGACCCGGCTGAACTATTTCAATACCCTATGTAAAATTATTACTAAACTACTTAGTCGACTCTCCTGCTTTTAAAGTTTTGGCCATGATGAAGTGTGATCGTCTAGAGATTGATGGTGGACCCTAACATTGTTTCATAGTAACCTAGAGTCTTTGACAATAACAGAATATGTGGAGCTAGTGGAGATAAATAATAATGCCTAAACTAAAGAATAAAGAAGTGTATTTGCAAAGATTAAAACAAGATTATTAATAATTGTTCAACAGTCACATTATAATAAACATTTCTAATGTAAAGAAGTATGTAGATATTTATAGAGAATGGCATAGCAAACAATTAGTTAATTAGGAAAACAATTAGTAACTTAAAACATAAATTAACAATGCAAATCCTTAATATTAAAGAAGCCCAACCTGCGAAGAGAGACAATCATGAGAATTTAAAATATAAATGTTTAGTATATAAGGTTAAAAAAAAACAATAAAAAATAATTATTGTTTTTTTTTTTTTCCTAATCCACTACCAGCTATTTCTTGTCGCGGCTAACTTGTGATAGTCCATTCCTTTGCTTTTCTGCCAAAGTTTCAAAGGAATATAAACATATTTTTACAACAATTATACTCTTAAGTACTGAGTTAATATAATAAAATAGAACAATGGAAGATTTTCCATATCCCTAGTCTACGTTCATATGAATTCTTAAAAGAACTCACATCTAGCTGTACATGTGATAGTGTTACTTCATCATGTACGGACTATCATCAAGCAGGATGTGGTCTGCGACCCTAGGCTAACCTAACAGATGCTACCAGCATTTCGGAAAGCCTATTCCAAGCGAGAAGAAATGCCAAGAAACTCGCTTGTACTGAGATTTCAGCTCAACTACCTTCAACAGTCATTATTTATATAGAGTAGAAGGAGTACTGTAACGGCCTTAGCCTATCCATTACTACCAATGTCATTTAGAATTCCAGATTTTAAAATCTATATGCATAAGTAAGTACCACATTCACAGTATAGTGTTACTAAACTTCTGATCTCATGTTACATTCGATCAGTGCTAGATCCAATCGGTTTTCCAAATAATTCACCAGATCCTGTAATGGATTACAGATTATTTATATTTTAGCATTTATTGTATTCAGTAAGTTGAACTCAAATTAGATTTAAAAAGTTGATATGCTAATTTTAAAGCATAGGTAATCCATAATAATGGATTCCTTAAGATTTGTATATTTAAATACAAATAGCCCTCACTTAGGGTAAACTTTAGATAAGTATGTAAGTATAGATAGATATTTGGTCTAGATTACTAATAAGTAACCTAGGTTTTATTGTATAATATGAAAGCAAAGACTAAATTACTTCATAGCCTCTTTTGTGCTGTAAATAGTAATTTATTTTATACTATTTCAATATGTATGAAGGTTTAGATTTGGATACAAATATATATTATAAATGCAGTAGGTAGTCTTGAGTATATTAAATACTTGATTATTATACTGTGCCTTTATATGAATAGTATTTATAAAGATGGGAAAGATTAATGGTATTTCAAATACATATTACAATGGTTTTCATGTGTTCAACCTAGATTACTAGATTAGGTAATTGGAGCTTTATTTCCAAAACAAAGCAGCTGCTCTGAAAATTATGCATGCACACAAAATAGGTAATTTACACAATGAAATCCCATAAAGATGATGGTATAAATTCTTCTAAATGATAAGTTCAGGTTACTGAGATCATATTTCCTTGATGGAAAAGCAGTACACTACTCTGTGCACTATGCGCACTACAGACAGACATTTCTCACAGAATAATGATTGAAATTTCATAGCACCAGGATATCTCTCACATTAATCTCTACTTGTTAGTAGATCTCCGATCAATATACTATCAATATGCAACCCTTTGACGGGCGAAGCGGAGTTGGGTCCAAAGGCCTATAGTCAAGATCTCGCTAAGACAAGACAAAAATGGACACTTACCAGCTACCTCGAACTCACTTTATCATCAAATTCTTTGTCATCTGACTTAATTTTAATACATTAAAACTTTCCTACGGCTTACACAAATACTAAGAAATCGCCTTGGCTGCATCGTTATCACCGTTCGGTATCTTGCAGCCAACGCAAACCGAAGGTACTTGCAATTTGCTCCACATTTTCGTTTACCACGTGACCCTCTTGCAGAGCGACCGCATCCTTTCGCACCTGAGCCAAAAATCCCCCCTTTTGTAAAAAATGGCGTCGATTTATAGGGTTTTCGAACTGCCTAAAATGTATCACTAAAATTACCGAACCAAGTAAAACGTTGTTACTATTTAATATCGACCTTATTTTCTACAACTTAAAGTTTACTTTCTCTTGACTCTAGGTTTGACTTAGAATCTCTTTATTTCTCTATGATATTTCGGCCATGTTTTCTAAGATTTTGCACACTAAACTAGCATCGTCCTTTTTAGGTTTTAATAATTTCGTACTGATGTTTGATCAAGGGATTATATTTCGAAAATACTTTTTAGTTCGAATATTTATTTTAATTGTTAGTATTTTATAACACGAGTCCGACTAGACCCACTATCGCGTATTTTAATTGCCGGATTGAACGGAAATGAATTAATTCAATGAAGTACTTCGTTGACTATTTACGATCGTTTAATATCTTAATATTCGCCAATTGCGTTGGTTTACTATGGATACATATATAAAAATTATAAATATAATTATGGAATATATGTAGCAGTTCAAACGGACTGTTACAGTGCTTTCAATTGTTTAATAGTGTCAGACAAAAAGCAACCAGCAGATGCTTTGCCAGAAGGACTACTTTTTGTCTTGCTCCATTAAAAAATCGTTTCATCTTACCCCACCTTACCTTATCGATTTTTATTTTAGCAAAAACGGAACCCACTGAGTTTTCTCATATGAAGGGTCCACGGAAAGAACATTTCTAGTCAATTCAAATTACAGAAGGAAAAACCACCTTACTTTTAACAGAATAAGGTGTGAATTTGCCCTGATTTTTTTAAGCTTTGGACTTGTTTTTTCCGTGGACTATTCATGTGCTTTCATCAGAAGATTATTTTTACCATTGTTTCACGATTAAAAATTTCCCGGCAGTCTTTTCCTTTTTCAAGTGTTGGAACAACAAATATGAAACATTTTCATGATAAACATGGCTTTAAAAAAACTTAATACTTAAATTATTTTACTAGAACAATAAAACTTAATTGATGAGCAGTTTAATGTAATTGCTGTTTTGAATTTTTGCATAGTTTAAGTTACCCGAATGAACAAAAACATCTGTATTTTTTTATTGTCAATTAAAATTAAAAGTGGCTTCGCTGTTAAATAATCTGCGGCTCTGCGGCCGTACCGCGAACTTCGAAATCCGCAAATTTCGAGGATTCGTCTCTGTCTCTCTAATAACGCGTACTTTCGAGTGACAGAGACAGATACTCGAAATTCACGAATTTCGAAATTCGCGGTACGCTTGGTCCGCGGATTAGCAGAACGTTGACAACTGGTCCCGGGGTCGTTGACCTGAGGTCATTGACCGCAGCTGATGATCTTATGTTTCGCCATCTACAGGTTTACATGAAGTTTCATTGTAAGGGGCTACTCGGGTACAGTCAAGTGCAAAAATAAGTATCGAAAGAATCCGCTCATAAATATGATACGACGTTCTTATTACACAGAATTAGAGTGCACTGGGACATATTTTTGAACATTTTTGTCTATACCTTGTTTTGTATTTGACTGTACCATAATTTTTACTTAAACCCTGAACGGGTTGTCTTATCTTAGTAAACAAGTTTCGAACCTATACACATTTTCTGTTGCTAACCGCCTTCAAAAAAGGAGAAGATTTTCGATTTGTCGATGTTTTTGTACAGTCGAGTCCATAAATATGTGTACAAATCTGTACTTATTGTATGGGGATAAGGTACACAGCTGTATTCATATTTATGAACTCGACTGTATGTATTTTAGGATTGTTAGGTACTCGATAACTCCGAGAATGGTAAATTGATTTCCAAAGAGAAAATCATCCAACGGGTATAAGTATAATCCCAAAATGATCCCGCTGAGACCAAGTGTCTGGGTCTGATAATAGTGATAGTGGAATCTAGGAGAAATCGGTTGAAGTCTGTTTTTATTTTCGTTTGATTAAAGAAAGAGATGATGATTATGAAAGAAAGAAAAGTGGCATCTTTAGCGAATCTTGTGTTGCTAATCTACTGGTTCTCGTGAGACGGCATATTATATTTAAAAAATGTAGTCGCGAAGAGTTGGCTGTCCATAGAAAATTTGAATTTATCGTACAATATTAGCATTTCCGATTTTTTTATAAAAATGGTGTAGTAAAACAAAATACCTTGAGTATTGTTTTGTTTTCAACAAGGAAAAGCATGGTATTTTTTTGTGTAGATGGCGCCACCGTCTTTAACACTAAATACGACTGTGAAAAAATAATAATTGACCTTTTTACGTAACCGTATTATTTTTCTATACTACACATTGCTTCATTGACCTTTTAAATTGAAACTATTGAAAGAATAATCAGTCTAACAACAAACCACTAGTTATATTATTTCAAATAATTATATTATCCTCCTGCCGCCCAAAGACCTTCCTAAAGGTCTCCGATTGACTAGTGGTTCCGGCCCAAGCATATTACCACATTCAACTTATAGACGCCCAATAGTCCTTTTAAAAGGTCTCCAACTTCAACCTGTCACAGAACTTCAAATTAATCGCGTATTAAAGTTGGATGGTTTTTGGACGATAGTGTCAGGTTTGACGTTTTGAATAAACGTCAAGCTGTCAACCATTATCTGACAGTTGTGAGTTAACCTCCGCAACAATGGCGAGGCGTCGAGGACGTGTTGAGTAAAGCCATGATTTTCTTTGATATCTTGGTAGATTTCTTTTATTTTTTTGTTGTAAAAGGTGCATAAAATGTTCATCTTTGTTTATCAATATATATTTTATCATAAATCTATAAATTTGTGTAAATACAACAACTTCTAATAGGGAGACCTACGAGAAGGCATGCGGGCGTTAACTTGTATTGGCATTTTAAAAGGGCTATGGGCTTTAATCGTTACAAAAGTAGCAAGGATTGGCAAATATGTATGTTGATTGAATGAAAAATTAGGAAATTCAGCAATGCTAATTCAGCTATGGCATCTTAAAGTTTTTTTTGTAATCTTTTGTAATGTGTTAATGATTATATTTGGATAGGCCGTTCAATACTGATTTATTTAGTAATTAAGATATTGATCTCAAGTTAAGTTTGCCATTGACTGAGTTTCTTACTGAGTGAGTAAATTAGAATATAGGTGTTCTAAAAATCTGAGAGAAAAGCAAGCGCAATACAAACAATATATTTTTAAAGCGATTTTTATTTATGATCCCTTATTTCATATCCTGCCTCGGTAATCTTTTTATTACTAAGATAATCTTTTAATTATTTGTATGCAAAAATAGGATAATATTATACATCCAAATAACGTTCAGGATGTGATTTTAAAAGGCATATGGGCGGTTACCCTATTTTTACATAAAATACCGACGTGGTGAAGTTTAGTGCCTAATTATAGGGTCGTGGTCCATTTCATATAAGTTCTATTGTTTTTTTCGTATACAATATATGATATATTTTAATAATCAAATAGTCATGGCTGAAGAAAATGCCAATTGTTGCCAATATAAATGGTAATTCGTAGCAATGTTAGGAAACATACCAGATTATTTTTTAAATCTGGTAATTTTTAACATTTATGATGATTTATTTTTAATATATAAATTAATACATAAATTATCTATATAATGATTGAATGTTTATTACAATAAACTCAAAAATAAAAGAAATAGAAAAACAAACAATTCTTGAGGTAGCAGCCCGGAGACCTTTTAAAAAGACATTGAATTTCAATGTTTTTTTTGTATCTTAGCCCTCTACTCATATGTCATATAACCCACAAAAAACCTTATACTCATACAATAATGCTAAATCAATAATATCGTACATGGAATGTCTTGGGCCCGAACCATGCGAACCTATAAAAAGGCCTCTGGGATGCTATCCCATCTTTGGTCAGAAAATTCTGGGCGGCAGGAGGTTAATGCAATGATTGTGGACAGCGCCACTTAACGGCAACTGGAGGAAATAAAGCGACTACCACCGCGCCATCTACTATCGAGTAGCTAAACGATACGTTCTGTAAATTTTACATAGATGGCGCTCATGCTTAAATCTCTAAAGGTAAACTGCAATAATGTATAGTTTATTATTACTTTTATTAGTGTATTCATAGCACATGTAATTTATAAAGAGTACATGTACATGGCAAATCCTTTAATTGTTGTCACGGGATACGAATCCGCTTCCTCTTAGATTGCCGGTCCAGCGTGCTGCTTCTAATTTCTAATTATTTCAAGCTTCAGACTATGGAACATTGAATTATAAATTATAACATTTATATTTATTAGGTTTGGTAGTTCTAGAAAAATAATTATGTTTCTACCGAGTACCGACCATAATGCATACCTATATCAAAATTCCTACTGTGAATGTTTGAGACTTTCAAACTACGTATCAAAACTAAGCTTAATCTTGTTTTGACCTTAAAAAATATTCCATATAATTCAAAAAAAATAGTTTTTGAATTCGTTTTGATTCACCTTCAGGAGTCTTATAATCAGTTATCAAATACGAGTAAGTTCTTCAATTTTTCTTACAATAGGTACATAGTGCTACAAAGTTATATCTAAACCTATAAAAAAGATGCAATAGGTAGTAAAAATTGCTATAAAACAACAATAGTTAATGAAAGGTAATAGTCGTGTGTAGCGATCGTGAAGTAGCATGATCATAATAAAATTACATACAGTAAAATGTATCCAGTACTATATTATATCATCATCATTAGCCCGTCAGCGCCCACGGCTGCAGCGTTATTCACTAAGGAAACCGCCTTGCTAACAGCGCTGTGTCAGCGCTGTGGCAGAGGGTCGAGCCTAAAAGTGGTATTCACTAAAGCGCTCGGCGACGATTGCGGCGTGAGCTGGAACTACACTGCGTCGAGAGTTACCGCCTACAATTTGACGACGAGCTGCTCTATATGTTAGTGAATACCGTTTTTCGCAGCGCTGCGCTCTACGTCGAAGTGAAGGCTGTCTCGTCGTCGAGCTCGTTGACGAACGCAGCGTCGAATGTGTGAATAAGAGAATAGCATTGCTGAACGTAGGCTTCTCTTCGCGTACGCTATTCGTCCCGAAGGCCTACCTACAACCTACAATGAGTTGGAAAGTAAAGGATATGTTAGGTTTTGCTGGATAGGCAATGCTTTCTATCGGGCTTGCACTGACATACTGTAGCAATATAATAGTACATTACGACACAAGTGCGAAAAACTTGAAAAAAAAAAACGTCGTACGAGACACGTGGAAAAACAAAAAAAACCTCGTACGAGACACGTGCAAAAACGAAATTCGTAACTCGTGTCGATTTAAAACGCTCCCTATTGGTCGTGTTTTAAAACATCGCCACTCGTTTCGAATTTCGTTTTTGCACGTGTCTCGTACGACGTTTTTTAGTACACATGGCCCTCCGAAGTTTTGAACCTGACGTAAAATGACCCACTTCTCGCACTAGAGCCTAAAAAATGCGCCATCTGTACTAAAAAATATATTATTAATGTACTATATTAGCCATACATATCTCAGTGGTCGACTGACATACTTGTAGATTTCGTCTCACTCCTTCATGCGTTTTGAAACAAAAAACTAATTGTACAATTTGTTTATCGTAAAAGTAATTCATTTTTCTACGCAAATAATCCTTTCAATCATTGAATCGGACACAGTGCTGTTTTAATAACGACATTATGTAGGCTGGATATATATTGTGTATACCTCTGCGGTACTGTGATATATACTTATTAAGGTGCATTTAGACCAAACGAGCATTCGTTCATTCTATTCTCCACTCTAGGAAATTCGTTCGTTACACAAAACGTGATTCGTCGAAATTCGTTGAGAGCGGGGGATAGAATAAGCGAATGCTTGTTTGGTGTAAATCCACGTTTATAGTACCGCATAAAAGCTGTAAATTAATAATATATATGCTCAAAAAAATGTCGCAGTCAAATATTATTATATGTTGTGCCGCTCTATTCTGGTCTGCTACCACAAACACCAAAGTTCGCAAATTTGCGAACTTTGGTGTTTCTTATCTCTGTCACTCTAATGACGCCTTCGTTGGAGTGAAGGAGACAAATCCCCGAAATTTAATTAACTACTTGCCAGTGATGTTGAATTGTTGTTCGTCTCATTTCATTTTGTTCCTTTGGCATTTCGATGGTGACATCTGTTTTAACTTTGTGGTAACTGGCAATATGCCCATTGCCCATGCTACCCCATCGGGACTCGCCACTGTTAATACATACACACACATAATAACCCCACATTTAACTCCACTGTTGGACATAGGCATCTTATTACCTGTGCTTAATGTGTAATCGTACAGCCGCTGAGTCCGACGAACAGATAGATAGGACAGCGGGTGATCGGCAATCGTAAATCTCATTTTTGGAGACTAGTTGTTAGTAACAACCTGAGTTTGAAATTGAACAGACGTGTATGATTACGACAGTATTACTTCGTGTTGTCAGATCTATTGCAGATTTTAATGTGGGTAATAATTCAAAATGAATAAATAAAAATGCATCAGTAGCTACTTCGGCCGTCATCGGCTCTTTTCGACCGTCGTCAGCTATGTTCGGCCGTCGAAGACGCTGAACGGCTTCCGCCAGCTCTGACCGGTCCTTATCGTAGGTACTCGGCCGTGATCGGAGCCGTTCAACTCTTTCCGGCACCGTACGACGGTATTAGGAGATTTACGAATGCGAACGTGTGCAAACAGTGTCGTACGAATGCGAACAGCTTTACGTCAAAACGCCGTTTTCCCGTCGAAAGACGTCGTTTCGCGTCAGCCGAGCCGATTTACGACGTACTCGCTCTTATTGCGTTGACATAAAGCTTTTTCCGTACACGATTTGCCGAAACGGCGTCGACTAGTTTGGGGAGACCCTAATGCGTCTATACGCATAGTTAATAGGAGAGGCCTACGCTACGTCCAGCAGTGGATTATCATAGGCTGCTGATGTGATGTGTAGATATATCGAAGCGTCTGGAGCGTTTAAAAATATATGATTACACCTTTATTGCCATAACGATAGATACAGCGTACTCGATACTGTCGCTTCAATGATGTGCTAACCCTACGTGTTGACGTAAAACTAGTCGCTCCCGACCCGTAGTCCAACTGGTTGTGTATTTAGTCCGTGGTACAACCAATTGGACCACGGGTAAACTAACTTCCTCCTAGTACAATCGGTTGGACTATGGATCAATTTATTTCCCCGTGGCCCAACCAGTTGGACATAGCGGTTGGACCACGGGTCGGGAGCGAAACTAGATACCATAATAAAGCTGGCGACTTCCTCGCACCGATACATTGCCTGTTCTCTTGCGATAACGTGAGGAAATGCCGCCAGCATCCTCGGTATCCTGCCTTTTCGCAGAAATTCATTTTGCCGAATATCACTTTCCAACCAACCTTTCGCATATGATTCACTTGGCATACCAACATTTACCAAATTATTATTTGTCAACTTTAATTTGGTCGTATTTGCATTTCGCAACTAGATTAGGTTATGTTGGAACATGATAAATTGGGAAAGGTAGTTTTGCGTAAAGTTGGTTTGTCATGAAACTGTGGGAATAATAGTTTGGGAAGTGATAATATGCCATAAAATTTTCGGCCCTCGGTACAATGCCACAAAGGGCGATTTAGGGTACCTATTCGTACAGATAGTTCGATTTTATTGTACTCAAACTAACAATGAATACAATAAGCATGGAATGCATTAACGGCCAGATATCTTTATTGGCGTTTGTACGTCAATGGATAAAGCACCTAACCTACCATATAGGTGCACTCGTTGGTAACATCCAATCAATAATGGATTGATAGTCAGCTGTAATGGATACAAGCCGTGCCTAGGCCTTCTAATGATGTCATTACCGCCGCGCAAATTGTTGTCTTATCCTTGGCTTTTGTTGCTCCCTGTAAAACAGGGAGCTGTGACGTACCTAGTTTTGTATTAAAATAAATAAATATAGGACATTTTACACAACGATTCGTGTAAGATGTCAAAAAATACCTATTTAAATACTCATCATATTAAAATATTATCGAACCGGGTTACTCACGTATTTAAGTAGCAGGGCCTAGCAGGGCGCAGGCCCGCAGTACGCGTCGGGCTTTGACTGAGGGTGCTCCGGACGAGGACCCTCTTAATGGGTCGAAAAATGTCGAGCAATCATCGACCTAAATACGTGAGGAACCCGGTTCGATAATATTTTTATATGTTTGAGTTTCACGTTAGTTATAAATACTCATCGCTCATGACATGATTCGTCTTCACGTCAATGTATTTATCCCCTCGTATGTGGTATGTCTAAAATGTACTACTGTAAATTAAACCTCGAAAAGAAAATTTTCATTTCCATTTACAATGGTGACAGACGATCTTTCGGGTCGTCTCCACAGTCAACGGGCTATAGTATTTTTTTTTATAAATAAATAATAATCTTGAGACATCTTACACAAATCGCCCTAGTCCCACGGTAAGCTCAGTGAAGGATTGTGGGTACCGATGATTTATTATATAATAGATAGATACATATAAATACCTAAATAAATACACAGTAACGACCAAGGAACAAATATTTGTGATAAATAAATACACAAATAATGCCCTCGCCGTGATTCAAACCTGGAACCTTCAAACCAACTAAGCCATGTAGGCTGATAAGGCTGATATTGTATTAAACTTTTACCATTATCACTCATATTTTTAAAGACAAACGGGTCTTAATCGCGTAAACTTACGTTTAATATTATCCTGACATTTCGGGCGTGACGTTACACCCGTGGTCGCAGGCAGACTTGTCGTATTTTGACTGTCGTTAAAGTATGTGCCTAGTTTTGTAATTTTAATAACTGTACCTACATATGCAACTCCTAAGTCACAAAGTCAACTAAAAATGGGAGAAAAAAACAGTAGCATACAAAATAGTGTGGTATGGAACAGCAGAAAACTGAAACTTAAGAAACTAATACTTAAAACCTGTTTACTTCTCACAAGTCATAATCGTCGCTTAGAATATACGGAATAATACCTAATAATAACCGATAATTACATACTATTAACGGTAAGTTTTTCCGCCTTTTAGAAGTAACTGCGCAGTGTCCGCTTAGGGAAAAATTACCTTGTTACAATTTTAAGGAAAATATTTATTATTATTTATGATGCACCCAAATGCACGAACAAAATTTTGTTATTTTTTTTTTTGCACTGGTTTACTTTTATGTAAGGTTGGAACAACAGCCCTAAAAAGAAAAGCAATCCTCATTTTTGCTTGTTCAAAATTTGGTGTTGACTATACCTAATTTATACCCAAGAGTACATAACAATCAAGTAACATTGTATTTCTTAAAAATGTCAATTTATAATTCATTTTCAGTGATCGATTTAAATCATTGCGTCTAGTTTACACAGCAGAAAGATTGCATACTAATTGCATTACTATCGGAGGCTAAACTTTTGGCAGTATAAAGGATTGCAGATGAAGAAATACATAAATGTAGACTTTATTGGTAAAAGCAATATACATTTTATACGTTAGTTAAATGGGAAGGGGTTCTTCAAAACAGAGTGTATATAAAGGTGCGTTCAAACCAAAAGAGCATTCGCTGTTCCATCCCCCGTTCTACGAAATCAACCAATCACGTTTTGTGTAACGATCGAATTTCGTAGAGTGGGGGGTTAGAATAGCGAATGCTTATTTGGTTTGAACGCACCTTTAGGGATTAAGCATGAGGGGTAATCAATCAACAACTAAACCAAGTCAAATACTTGGGGGACTATATTTTTCTGTGAATATCTCAGCCACCAATCACACAAACGTACCCATAATCGAGCCATTATTATAATGTGATTCAAAATGGGCTCAAATTGGCACACTGTCAACGTGTTTTAACAATAAAAAAATAACTAACCTTCACGCTCTGGCGATGCACTATTAGTTTTTGTTGTGACATTTTCACTTTTAAATCACGGCAAGCACGTATACGCGTTTTCAACACTGCATAATGGCTTATAAAATAAAATTGCAGTAATGTCCATGCAATGAACGTGTACTTAAATAGTTGTTTTCAAACGTGCGATAAAATGTAGCCAGCTGCGAAGTACTTTGTTGTGACGGCTGCTAGATTTTCATCTAGCTTGTTCAGTAATGGAATTCCGTACGATATTGAAGGACTACTTCAATATCGTAAGGCACTTGGGTCACATTTTCGCGAATTGTTCGAGAAAAATTTGAGAACCCCGGTAGCCAACTTGGTAGCAATCCTGCCTACGAAGCTGAAGGTTCCGCGTTCGAATCCCGGCGAAGGCATTATTTGTGTATTATCTATATGTATTGATCTATTATATAATTTATATTATATCGTCGTCTCGTACCCACATCACAAGTCTTAATTAAGCTTACTGTGGGACTAGGTCGATTTGTGTAAGATGTTCCAAACATTTTTTTTAATAAAAAAAAGTACCATTATAAATAGGTACATTCACGCGAAGAAGAATCTTGAGCTATGAGAATATTTTATTTAATTGTGTTATACAAAAGTAATAATAAATAGCTCTTGATTATATTATTTTCTAATCCCATTAATATCTTCAAGGAATTTTAAAAATGGAGGCAAAAAATATTCTTCACTCATTGTTCTCACAAAACAAATGCCATTCAAATGAAAACAATATAATAAAACAAACCGCAATCCTTATTTTAAATCCTCAAACAAAGGTAGACTTGAAAAGTTTTTCCATTACGAAACATAAGACCCACCAAGACATCATACTTTGAGCTTTATGGTAGTTAGGGCATTCTCTCCAAGATAATAAAACCTCCGAAGCATATTGCTCCGTCATTTTTTTTCTCCGAATGTAAACGTCGTAACAGCCATCCTATTTCTATTGAAATTCGTCGTGTCGCGATTCGAATTTCGAACAGAATTTGCACATGAAAACCGTTGAGAGGGATTCGATTGGCCGAAATTTATTCTATGACTTCAATAAGATCACTATCTTTTGAGAGGGTATTCGGTTTTCTGAGTGAGAAGTTTCTTTGGATAAGTGGGGATAATAATCTGAGTGCGTGCGTAGCGAATTCAAATAAAATTATTTATTTTGCACTTTTAAATTAATTTTAGTGTAACAAAAGTGTTGCTTTGCTTAGTAAACCTGAAACTTATTTGACACTTTAGGCGTTCAGACATTTGCATATTACGTTAACAATTACTACCGTATTGTGACAGCAGTGAGAATACATTTGTCACCACTCAACATTTCCCACGGGTGTCGTACGTAAGAGTTGACGAAGGGATCGAAGCACAGAATTAAATTTGGATAGAAGAAACAAGTTCATTCATTTGTATGGCGGCCGAGCGTGTCAGATTTTGTACTGAAGTTGTTACTTGCCTATGATTTTAAATATGTCTCAGGCCCTTGAGTATTCATATTTTTTTGTGTTGTTGCAATTAATATTACTTAAGGAGGTATTATTAATGTTTTTGTTCACTTCAACTTACAAAATTTGACGCCCGAAGGCTGCAAGCTGCGATTAAAGACGGACTCAGTGGATTTCACTGAGTTCATTTGACACGCTAAGTAGATACGTTTGCTTGATCTATGGTATATATGACATCTGTGGATAGAAGTGTTACTGACCATTCATTTATTGAAGATGATGATGGCCAGCAGCGTCATCATAGTGGACATGCTACCACAATCACCAGTCCGCTTGCTCAGCGTGGCGATTATAGGCCTTCTAATGCGTACATAGGCATACACAATTGTACGCGTGCTGTCTGACGAGGGAGAGCCGACCGCCGCTTTACAACTGTTGCGATAGCAAATCGCAGGCGATCGGGCGTTTCTACGGCTGCAAGGAGGGTGAGACTGCTTAACGCAGGTGTTCAACCGCGGAGACGGTCGATCGGCTAAATGCGAATAGTGTGGTGTAAAACACTCGGCGAAAGCCGACTCCGCGTCGACAGCTATGCTGTTCTCTTATTGACACATTCGACGCTGCGTTCGTCAACGAGCTCGATGCCGAGACAGCCTTGTCTAAAATCCTAGCTGTTTGATTTGACATTAGGAATCGAGGCTGTGAGCGAGGTTGTGGGCGAGTTCGTCGCTGTTTTTCGTTACAGAATACGAAGTTCATACATTAAACGTCAAACTTTCGACGCAATGTAGTTCCAGCTCACGCCGCATTCGTCGCCGAGCACTAGTGTCGTTTAAAGTACATTAGTGAATACCGTTTTTAGGCTCGACGCTGCCGCAGCACTGACACAGCGCTGACAGCAAGGCGGTTTCCTTAGTGAATAACACTGCTGGTTTGGTGAGACCCTAATGGTCAGTGACACTTCAATCCCTTAGTCGACTCTTACGACACTCGCAGGAGGAGTTGGAGTTGTGACAAATGTATTCTTACTGCCGTCACCACACGGCGACTGTACAATAATAGGTAGGTATATTGTAATAATTCGTCGATGCTGAAACATAGTACACTTAGCTTCGGTCAAGTACCCCGTGTCGTAACAGTGCACAGTGGTGTCAAATTTGGCCATTGCCCCCGCTAGCAGGATATAGGCCATTAGGATCGAAATCAGGACATTATAGGGCCCAGTATATGGTTGTCGACTGTATTATGTTTATAGCTCTAACTAATATTTAAAATATACATATATAGGTGAATAAGAGAACCAGAGCCAGATTTTGAGGGAACCAGGCCACGAGGAAGATCGCCTATGAGGTGGACTGACCAGATAAAAGCGGCTGTTAATGGCTCGTCATCACTGCATGAATGCACGAGGAGGGCGACCGTCAGAGAGGAGTGGCGACGTGTTGTAAAGCTGCCACCAACAGCTGAAGTGATGACCACGACCACTCTGGCAAGAGTGTTAGCGACAAAGAAGAGGTGAATAAGAAAATGATTCACCCATATTGATTTAAACTTTCGCAATTATCTGTCATATTTTAACGACAGACGGGTCTTAATTTAATCGCGTAAACTCGTGCCCGTCAGTATAATATTAAACGTAGCTTTACGGGATTTGTCGTTAAAATCTACGAAGAAACAAAACATAGAAGCCGCACGCCATATTAAATTACCTTTCAAACACGGTCCTGGTTTTTAGCTGACAAGTGTCAACTGTGACCCCATCTATAATGCATCACGGTAATGAATTTCAATATCAACCTTTAAAAACTTAAACAGCCATTTAAAAATAGTTGTGATTGGTCCATCAAAGTTTTGATTGGCTATAAACATTTGTCAATGATGTTGCGACAAAATACGCGCGGTGTTAAGAAAAGCGCTATGTCCTGCCCATCTTGGCACAATTGAACAATTGTTTCTGGGGGCGTTTTTGAGCTGGCGTTAGACGTCCATGTAACATTATGGTCGCAGGTTAAAATACAGCTCCCCGCTCCTAGGTCTTCCTTAAAATCTCAGTTACATAGCATAAAAATTTACAAAAGTTAGATTTTTTTGCCAAATTAATAGGTACTTTTCAAGGCAGTAAAGCGTGGTGGATATCTTTTTCTAGATAGCTAACTATGCTACTTTTGTTCCCTCCGTGACAGAAATACAACAAAAAAGATGATTGACCCAAATGACAATGTATGATTAACACCAATAAATTCTATGACTACCTAGGTAAGTATTACTACTTACTGTGAGCTGTGTGAGTATAATCGTATACGTACAGTATCAAAAGCGCAAAACACCATATCGCTGTTCGAGTGGGTACAGTTTTATTTCACCATTGTAACTTTATATTCCGTCAACCAAATTAAAACATCATTAGTCCTTGATCACAATCATTCCAAATGACAGGCATGGGAAACTGTCCACATGTTCACAAACTGCGAAGAATGATGATAATGTGCCACAAATAAGACTATTTTTAAACAACTTGTACCAAAAAAAGAAGGAGGTTCTCAATTCGACTTAAAATAAAACTATTTCGAACGTAATTCGCCCAGGGGCCCATGACAATGGGAGAAGGGGGCCCATGACACTATTAGATAAGGACTTCCACTTGTATTACAAGTTACAAGCTTTCGAGAAATAGGCCCCCGTTTTTTAATAACTACGGAACCTTAAACTGAGCATGGGCCGACATGCTCTTGACCGGTTCCAATTTGCCGCGTATTAATTACTACTGACAAGCGTTTTGCTTGCTTCAGCAAACAACGGTTTGCTTGACTATGAAGCTGCTAGTCGCCATTACATATCTGAACGACCAGGGTACTCACAATCTAAGCAGGCCTCCTTGTCAATGCGATAGAATCTTCTTCTCAGTCGTGGCCTGAAGTCTGAGGGACGTGACTCCTATGGAGTATTCTTCCTGTCACTGCTTTCCAGGCCTTTCGATCTTCGGCCATATGAACTGCCTGGAGTGGAGTTTGGGTTATATTATGGTCGACATCCGTCCAACTAGTGGATGCGCGCCTACTTCTTCGTCCATCGATACTCCCAGTAATGATGCGCCTTTCTATCGTATCTCCGCCACGTCTGATTGTGTGCCCGAAGAATTTGAGGGCTCTTTGAATTCAGATGTCAGGTAGTCTTGTGGTGATATTGAGCTGGTCCAAATAGACGCGTTGGTGCGGCGTTCAGTCCAGGATATCCGGAGCATTCTGCGCTAACACCACATCAATGCATCAATCCTCGGACGCGTTATATATAATGCATGTTCATATATTTTTGAGCACCTTTGCCGCTCGGATAGATATGGCGGCCGTACAGTAAATAAAACCACGGCTAGTACTGTTTGCGTGATCCTCAGTAATTGGCGAGCAAACACGCGCTTAAGTCAATTTACTATTGATTGTTCCTATTGAATCTTAGACGTTAGCACAGACGACAGATTTTTGATGTTCATTTCTTTGTATAGTCGCCATAAGATACATTGGTATATAAGGCCATGGTGCTTAAAAGTATCAGAACAAGCACTCTGCCATGGCCATGACACTAGAAGCTTGCTCCAATATTTTATTTTCTTCTCCTTCCAACCCTTGTTCCACTTATGTCGGGTCGTTGTCAGTTTGCGTCAGAGCTGGACGTAGACCTCTCGTATTAACTATGCGTATAGACGCATTAAGAGTATATCATGTCCACAATTGCTATGCTGGGCAAGCGGATTGGCGACCGCAGTAATGTGTCCACTATGATGACGCTGCTGCCCATCATCAATCTCCTATCAAAGAATGTTCAGTGACACTTCAATCCCTTAGTCGGCTCTTACGACAGCCACGGGACGAGTTGGGGTGGTGACACTTCCATCACTACACAGCCAGATTATTAACAGTTTAAGAATATTTAAACACACTATGAAGTGTTCTACCAATAAAGATCAATTACCATTTTCACAAAGACCATTGGAGATTTTAGTCATTGACTACTTCGTCTAAGCATCAATTATGAGCAATAAACTTCGGCTCTCGCATGGTTGATTTGGATCTGTTTCATACAATCATACACCAATTGTAATACTGAGATTTTCTTGAAGAAAGCTGTGTTTTCAAAATATTCACCATTGGGTTGGTTGCAAAAAAATGTACATAGCATAGGCCTTTGATAAAAGGGTGAATCAACTTTTTTCTGCCGTTATTGTCATGGTTACGGTCACCTGAATCACGCTGGTTTTATGCAAAATTATGCTACTTAATTTATGCAAACATGGATAATTATAATCCATGTTTATAGGTGGCCCACCAAGGAAAAGGTTTATTAAAACCAGAAAAATGCATGTTTCCATAGTTTAAGTAGATATCATAATTACCTATACATAAAACCAGCGTGACTTGGGCGACCGTAACCATGGTAGGTAATACCAGACAGAAAAAAAAATCACCGAAAAAGAAAATTTAACGTCATAATTTTTGTGTTACAAAGTTAAATTTGGTGTATCAACTTACAGATACTGGGAAATACAGTATTTGTTTAAATATGGAAGCACAACGCATAAATGGTAACTTTGACAGGCCTGGCTTAAAATAGAAAGGCTTTGTCTGTTGACTCGGTGCCAAGTATAAGGGCCGATTTTAGAACTTTTGTTTTTATTTAGACCCACTCTGTATGAGTGCGTTAAGCTAGAAATAAGCTGTATTTTTAATACTTTTTTTATAGTGGCAAACAAACATACGGCCCGCTTGGTGGGAAACGGTCATCGTAGCCTATAGACGCCTGCAACTCCAGGGATGTCATATGCGCCTTGCCGACCCAAAAAGTTGAAGAAAAGATGACTTTGAAGCAAGCAGTTGAGTGATCACATGATTGGTGCGACAGTACGTCGCGTCGCTGCCCAACTAGCAAAGAAGTCATATAAATCAAGAGTTATACGACCTTTAGCCATATAAGAGTTTTATAGTCGTTTTTAGTTAACCTGTTAGTCAAATAAACGTTTTAAATCTGATAGTTTAGTCGTCCTACCAAATAGTCTAATTACTATGGCAAATAAACGTTTTTGCGACTTAATTATACAACAATCATGTAGAGGTTTTAAAGAAAACGTTTACTTAATGATGTTCAAAGTCGTATAAACGTTTTCGTCTTATAAAGGGTTTTGAAAAAACAGAACCGTCGTAATAAGGTCATTTTTAC